>JAMPIQ010000007.1:0-104914 GCA_024699855.1 Aphelenchoides besseyi | reverse complement strand
CGAACCTTGTCGGGTTTGCTGCAGCGCCCGCGATACGGTCGCGATGGAAACGCCCGCGAGAGCTGCCACTTCCCTGATATTCGAACCTTGGTCTTTGCTCATCTGTCACACACGCAACTGCTTTTGGCGGCCATAAAGCAGCATCAGCGCTAGCAACGTGACACCGAATATGATCTGCCGTGCCCATACATCGAGGTTGAGCGTTATCAGTACGCTTTGCAGAATGGTGAGCGCAACAGCCCCGGCCATGGTTCCGACATATCCGCCCGCACCGCCGGCAAGCGAAGTGCCGCCGATGACGACCGCGATGATCGACGGAAGCACATATTGGTCACCGACGGAGATGAAGGACGTGCCGGTGTAACCGATGACGCACACCCCGGTCAGCCCGGCAAACAGGCCGGAAAGGCCATAAAGCAGCGTGCGGATGAGCGAAACGGGCAATCCGGTGAGCGTCGCCGCCCGCTCGTTCGAGCCGATGGCATAAATGGCGAAACCGAAGGCAGTGCGGCGCAGCACGAACAGCATGATCGCGGCGATGCCCAGCCAGACGAAAAGCACGCCGGGAATGCCGAAGATGAGCGGCCGGTTGATGAAGCCCGCCAGCAGGGGTGCGGCCGCACCTGATGGAACGCCCTGCGAATAGACGACCAGCCCACCCTGAATAACCGCCGTCATGCCAAGCGTCATGACCAACGGCGGAATGCGCACGAAGGTGATGCCGAGGCCGTTGATGAGGCCGATCAGGAAGGGGATGCCGCCTGCAACGAGAATGGCAAGCGGAATGCCCGCATTCTGGCCGTTCATCATATTGCCGGCAAGGACGGCGCCGAGCGAAATCATCGCGCCGACGGAAAGGTCGATGCCTTCACGCCCGCCGAGGATGACAAGGTTCTGGCCCGCCGCGACAATGCCGAGAATGGCGGCAATCGTCAGCAGCCGCACAATCTGCGAGCCCTGTGCGAAGCCGGGCGACAACAATTCGCCGACCAGCAGCAGGAAGACCGATGCGCCAATGGCGATAGTCAGGGGATCGGTGAGGAGGGTTTTGATTTGCAAGCCGGGATTGGTCATATCAACGCCTCGTCACCAGAACACCGCCGGCCAGCGCCGTCAGCACGATCAAACCCTGCACCAGTGTCTGGTACTCGAAGGGCAGGCCCGCAAAGAAAATCACATTGCCGATCATGCCGAGCACCAGCGCGCCGGCAATCGACCCTGTCGAGCTGCCGAAACCGCCCGAAAGTGCGGTGCCGCCCAGAACCACGGCCGAGATGGAAGACAACGCCAGACTTGCACCGAGCAGCGGATCGCCCGAGGCCGTCTCTCCCGTCAGGCACAGCGCTGCCAGCGCCGAGAACAGGCCGGAGATCATGTATGCGCCGATGCGGATACCCGAGAGGCGCAGACCCGTCTGGAAGGCACCGGTGCGATTGCCGCCGACGGCCAACAGGTGCGTATGAAACGGAATGCGCGACACGATGAGGGTGAAGGCAATGCCCCCAATCAGCACCCACAGCACGAAGGGCAAGCCGATGAAGCTGCCGGAATAGGTCTGCCAATAGGCTTCCGGCACCGGAAGGCCCGCCTGTGGCAGCACCCAGATCGCCAGCCCGGCGAAGATGATGCCGGTTGCGAAGGTGGTGACGATTGGCTGGAAGCGCAGGCCGGATATGAAAAGGCCATTGACCAGTCCACACAGCAGCCCGACAGCTGCACCCGCCGCCATGCCGGCGAAGACGGCGCCCGTCGTGCCGCCGAGTGCTGCGATGACGCTGACGGTGACGACATTGGCAAGCGCCACGATGCTGCCGACCGACAGATCGATATCGCCCGCCAGAATGACATAGGTCTGGCCAATGGCGACCAGGATCAGCGGTAGAAACGTCGTCAGGTTCGATTGCAGCACGGAAGCGCTGAACGAAGGAGGGTTGCAGAAACGTGTTCACGGCGACGAGAAGCGCTAATACGACGAGGGTGATGACCCATGGCTGCCTGCGCAGAAAACCGGGGAGGCGCTCATGCGGCATCTCCATAGGCGGCGCGGGTCATGTTTACGGATGTCATGTCGGCTCCGGTCAGTTCCGCAGAAATGCGTCCACCGTTGAACACAAGAATGCGGTCGGCATATTCGAGGATTTCCGCATCCTCCGAGGAATAAAGAAGGATGGTCGCGCCGGCATCGGCCTGTTGCCGCATCAGGGCGAAGAGATCGGCCTTCGCGCCAAGATCGATGCCCTTGGTCGGATCGTCGAGAAGCAGCAGTTTCGGCGCGGTGGCGAGCCAGCGGGAGATGAAGATCTTCTGCTGGTTGCCGCCCGAAAGCGTGCCGATCGGCATATCGAGGCCGGCGAACTTCGTCTTCATGTCGTCCGCGACCTTCTGCACGCGCGGTTTTCAGCGTCGCAGGACGGACCAGCCGCATCTTTTCGCGCACCATCAGCGCCGCGACGAGATTTTCGAAGATCGACCGGCCCTGAAGGGAAGCGTCACGGCCGCGGTCGCCAGAGAGACATAGGCAAAACCACTGTGAACCGCCTCCGAAGGCTTGCCGATGGTGATTTCACGACCCTCAAACCGGATTTGGCCTGAGGCAAATGGGTTGGCACCGAAAAGACCCTTCAGCAAGGCCGACTGGCCCTGACCTTGCAGACCGGCCAGACCGACGATTTCGCCCGGATAGGCTTCGAGAGTGACACCGCGAACGCCCTCACCCGCAACATCCGTAAGCTTCAGGCTCGGCGCAGCAGCCGAACGCCCGTTTTGACGGGCAGGAGCGGCCCCGAACATCGCCGACCATGTCATGGACGACGGCCTCACGGGTGGTGGCTGCCGTATCGAGTTCGGAAATCGTCGCGCCGTTGCGCATCACGGTGATGCGGTCGCAGACGGTGAAAACCTCGTCGAGACGGGTGGGAAATCATAATGGTGGAGACACCGTCCGCCTTCTTGGCCCGGAGTATCTCGAAAAAACGCTGGGGACTGGCGGCCATCGAGCGCCGCCGTCGCCTCGTCCATGATCATCAGGCTGGCATTCTGCGCGAAGACCTTGAGGATTTCGACGAGCTGGCGCTGATCTGGCGGCAGATTGCCGACGATTGCATCCGGCTCCAGGCCTTCGCCAGCCACGCCATCGAACAGCGCGATCAGCCTCGCCGCTTCGGCCTTCAGCGCCTTGCCGTCGACAAAGATGCCGCGTTTCGGCTCGCGGCCGAGAAAGATATTATTGGCGACCGAAAGCTGTGGAACGAGGCTGAGTTCCTGATAAAACAGCGCAATACCGGCATTTTCGGCGTCCCGCGGGCTTTTGAAGCGCACGTCTTCGCCATTGAACCTGATCGTGCCGCTGGTCGGCGCGACCGCGCCCGCAACGATCTTGCAGAGCGTGCTCTTGCCGCAGCCATTGGCGCCCAGAAGCGCGTGAATTTCACCGCGACCAACCGTCAGCCTGCCGTCGGAAAGCGCGCGTACCGCGCCAAAATTCTTCGTTATGCCGGCCCGCTTCCAAAGCGTTCGCCATCGCATGTCCCCGAATAATGCTTGTCACAGGCGGATGGCCAAGGCCCGGTCCGCACTCGAAATTGTGGTTCGGGCCGGCGTTCGCCGCCGACCCGAAACGGCTCTTACTTGAAGAACTCGCCAGCCTGCTCCGGCGTCACGGTCGCCGTGACGGACCAGTAGCCCGGCTTGCCATCGGCAGCCTTGATGTTGTCGGCAAGGTTGTCATTGCTGACGAAGGGGATCGGAATATAGATGGCGTTACCATAGGTGCCGCCGAAAATGCCGTCCTTGAATTCCTTGCCCTGCAGCTTCAGGACCGCGACGTTGAGCGCACTGGCCATGACACCCGGAGGATTGACCGAAGCGCCGGAATTGAACTTTCCTTTTCCCAGCGGGTCATGAAGTCCTTGCGGATTTCACCGGTCGCGGCAATGTCCTTGGTCTTGCCGGCGACTTCGATGGCGCGCCATGCGCCGTCCGCCATGCCGTCCTGCACCCACACACCGCTGATATCGGGATAGGTGGCGAGAAGGTTCTGCATGGCCTGCTGGCCCTGCGCCTGATCCCAGCTCGCATTGGCTTCGTTCAGCACCTTGATGTCAGGGTATTTCTTGAACACTTCGCGATAACCGGCAACGCGGGCTTCGTTGGCGGGGGTTGCCGGCGATGCCGTTGATGGCGACGACGCTTCCCTTGCCCTTCAGCGCATCCGCAAGCCATTGCGCGGATTGCGCCGCCCATGCCTTTTGGTCGATGCCGACATAGATCGCATCCTTCGAGGACACTTCGGCGTCGGTTGCGATGACGAGAATATTGCGCGCCTTGGCCTGCGCGAAGATCGGATCGAAGGCCGTCGGGCTGCCGGGATTGATGAGGATCGCATCGACGCCCTGGTTCATGAAATTGCGGATATGACCGATCTGTCCCTGCACATCGACATTGCCGCTCTGAACGACAACCTCAACCTTGACGCCCTTTTCGCCCCAGGCTTTGGCGGCCGCCTGAGCCTCTTCGATCATCTGCGTGCGCCATTCGCTGCCGACGAAAGAATTGGAAAGACCGATCTTGAAGCTCTGCTCCTGGGCATGCGCCGACGTGCCCGCCGCCAGCACCATCGCGGCAGCAGCCATCAAATGTCTAAACATGAAATTTGCTCCTCCAAGCACGGTTTTTAACTAATGAAACCGTTTACATCGGCAAATGTAACCGTTTTCATAAACGAGTCAATCCCGAGAATAATTTTTATCGCAGGGTGTGGAACGGTGGCGGATGAGCAGTTCCTACCTACGGAAAAGGCTTGAAAAAATCGCGACATGGGCCAAAACCAACGCGGCACGGAGCTTCGGAAAACGCCCTTGGCCGACAGATCACGGCGATTTTCATTTCACTGTGGACAATGGGAGGATTCCCCGCTTCAAATCGCCTCGAGTCAGCCATCAGGAGAACGACCAATGGAAATATTGCGCGCAGGAACACGGGCATCGGCGAAAGGCCCGGAGGCATGGTTCACGGGGCAGGTCCGCATCGATCCCCTCTTCAACCCCTTTGATACCGAGCGGGTTCAGGGCGCTCAGGTCACCTTCGAACCCGGCGCCCGCACCGCCTGGCACACCCATCCCCTCGGCCAGACCCTGATTGTGGTTTCCGGCCTCGGCCGGGCGCAGCGCGAAGGCGGCCCGGTGGAGGAAATCCGCCCCGGCGATACCGTCTGGTTCGCGCCGGGCGAAAGGCACTGGCACGGGGCCGCACCCGATGTCGCCATGACCCATATTGCACTTCAGGAGGTCAAGGATGGCAAGGTGGTGGACTGGATGGAACAGGTGACAGATGACCAATATGGCGGCTGACGCGGCAGCGCAGTCCGAAGGCTGATCCTGCGGACCGTGAGTGTGCCTCCGCCCTGCACCGCGACTGCTGGAACGCTAAAAAACATCAACGGCGATATGGCCGGAATGATATATGCCGGTGTAAAACCCCCTCGTCCTGTCGATGGAAACCTTGGGGGTATTGAATGAATTCCGGGCGTCGTGGCGTTCTCGCATTTCTGGGCGGCCTTGTGCTGGCAAGGCCGTCTCTCGGCGCAGCATCGGGCAAGCCTGCGGCCTTTGCCGAATCCCGTTCCGAATACAAACCCCGGCATATCCTCTGCTTTCTTGGCACGAAAAATGGGCTGGCGGCGCTGCAGAAGAGCGCCCGCGCCGCCATCGATGATTTTGCGCCCGATTTCAGTCTCGACGAGGATTATTCACAGGATGAGCCGGACGACCGGATGGAACGCTCGTTCAATGTCTGCTGGGATCGCGTCGACCCCGATGCCTACCAGCCGGAGGATGAGGCAGCCGTCGCCACGCACGGCTCGGTTCTTTATGTGCTCAGCCCATCCATGGATGCCGAAACAGCCGTGAAGACATCCGCAAAGGCCCTCAGATTCGTACAGCACATGCTCGATCACGGCGCTGTCGCCGTGAAGGGTGAAAGTGCGGGCGTCGCCCATGGCGCGAGGCGCTGGAAGCAGCTTTACGAGCAGTCGCGTGGGCGAGGCGGCGGCCGATGACGGGATGGCGCTTGCCAGAACCTGTCGTCTGGCTTTCGCACGCCGCCCCATAGGAGACGATGCCGAAGGCATGACGAGCGTTGGGTTTCACCTGATCGGCCTGCCCGATGTGCAGATACGCTTCACCAAAAAAGACCAAGACCAGCCATCGACGAACGCCCAACAACTGAAGATAGCCGCCTTGATAGACGATATCGCCGAGCAAATGGCGCGTGAAGGCGTTGAAGCCACACTGAAGGGCCGTCGCGCCTCCCTCGCCGACGACACACACGGTATGAGGAGGACGAATATAAATTCAATCCTTTCGGCGTCGTGAGCGTTGACGGCCTCAAGCTTTAACGCCCCTGCGGCCTTATGGGGCAGGATCGCTCTCGCCGGCCACCAGAAGCATGGGCCACACGCAATGGCGGGCCTGATCGGGGTAAAAGGGCGCGTAGGCCGGCATGGTCGATAGCAGCGTCTGGGCCACCGTCACGCCGAGATCATGCAGGGACATGCGGAAACTGGTCAGCCGCGGTTCCAGAAACTGGCCGCGCGGGCCATCGCGGAAGCCGATGACGGCGAGATCGCGCCCCGGTTTCAGCCCCACTTCCGCAAGCCGGCGATAAAGCCCGACCGCCATCAATTCGTAGATCAGCACGATCGCCGTTGGCCGGGGCCGCATCTGCAGCCACTCGCTGGCGGCATGATAACCGCCCTGCTCGCTCGATTTCGCGCGGATGACCAGCGAGGAATCGTAAGCGATGCCATTGTCTTCCAGCGCGCGCCTGTATCCTTCGAGAAAAAACGTAACCGAGATTGATATCGCTGTCGGGCACCGCCACCGCAATCGAACGATGACCGGCAGCGGCAAGGCGGTCGACCGCATTTTTCGCGACGCCCTCGAAATCGAGATCGATCCAGGCGTGAGTGTCGCTGGAAGCGGTCCGTCCGAGCGCCACGAAAGGCAGCCGGGTCTGCTTTCAGGAAATCCACACGTTTGTCTATCCGTCGCGTCGCGGAAATGATCATCGCATCCACCATGCGGCGCGCCACACATGCGCTTCAGATATTCATCCGGATCCTCTTCCCCCGGACAGGGCAGAACGATGAGATCGAGATTATGTCCGGAAAACACGCTTTGCAGACCGTCCGTCACACCGAGGAAAAAGTTGTCGGAGTTCTCCACGGTCTGCGCGTCGCTGCCGGTCATCAGGCCGATGACATTGGTGGTTCCCTGCCTGAGGCTACGGCCGGACTGGGTTGGCGACATAACCCAGCTTTTCCGCCGCTTCCAGAACACGCCGCCGCGTTTCTTCGTTCACATCCGGCTTGCCGTTCAGGGCACGGGAAACAGTGCCTATCGATATCTCCAGATAATCGGCAAGCTGACGAATTCCTTTCATGCACTCCCCTCCCCTCCCGGCGCGCAATCGACGCGCCCCTTAACGGTCTTGACATATCTAACATCATCGGCGTAGTCTCGTAAACGTTTACGACACTCTGCGCAAAGAGGAGTTTGCGAAAGAGTCCGGGGAGATGAGATGACATTCAATGCCGTTTTATGCGGGTGCGGAGCCATGGCCAAAGGCTGGCTGCGCGCCATTCAATCCACGCCGGAAATCGCCGGCGCGATCCGGATCGCCGGGGTGGTCGACCTGAACGAGAACACGGCACGCGCGCTTGCCGAGGAATTCGCCCTTACCGACGCGGTCATCGGCACGGATCTGCGCGAGGTTCTCGCTGAAACGAAAGCCGACATCCTTTTTGATATCGTCATCCCCACAGGCACGCTTCGCCGTGGTTGAGGCCGGTCTTGAGGCCGGGTGCCATGTGCTCAGCGAAAAGCCGCTTGCCGCCTCGATGGAGGAAGCCGCCACGCTGGTCGAACTGGCGAAAAAGGCCGGTAAAATTCATGCCGTGGTGCAAAATCGGCGGTTTGTGGCGGGAATCCGGCGGCTGCGCCGCGCGCTGGAAGACGGCGTCATCGGCGATTTGACGGCCATCCATTGCGATTTCTTCCTTGGGCCGCATTTCGGCGGCTTCCGCGAGGAGATGAAAAACGTCCTGCTTCTCGACATGGCGATCCACACGTTCGACGCGGCCCGTTTTGTCGCCAATGAAAAACCCCTCTCCGTCTTCTGCGTGGAGAAGAACCCGGCCGGCTCATGGTATGCCCATGGCGCAAGCGCCAACGCCATTTTCGAGTTCTCGAATGATGTCGTCTTCTTCACCTATCGCGGCTCCTGGTGCGCTGAAGGCGAGCGGACCAGCTGGGAAGCGCGCTGGCGACTGATCGGCTCCAAGGGCATGATCGTCTGGGACGGCGAAGACAATTTCTCCGCCTCCGTGGCCGGTGACGACCAGGGGCTTCTGCGTGGATTTAAGACCGTAAACGTTTTCCGAAGACGTTTCCGAGAAGGATACGCGCGGCCATGCCAGCGTCATTCTCTCGTTTCTTGAGTCCATCCGCACGGGCGAGATGCCGGAAACGGCCTCCTTCGACAACATCAACAGCCTTGCCATGGTGATCGGCGCGATCGAAAGCGCCCGCCTCGGCCAGCGTGTCTCCCCATTGCAGCATAAGGACTGAAAGACGTGAGTAATCCGGCAACATCCATCCGCATCGGCACCATGGTCAGCGCCACCAAGGGACAGGCGGCCGAACGCATCGGCCAGATCGCCGATCTCGGCTTTGAAAGCTTCGAGCCGTTCTTCTGGCAGACGACCAACGACCAGAACCTTGCCGAACTCGGCAAGCGCTGCCTTGACGCCATCGGCGACCGCGACATCACCATCGGCACGCTCGGCATGTTCGGCAATCCGCTGGAGGAGACAGACATCGACCTTGAGACATTGCAGGGCTGGAAAGACTGCATCGACAATGCCCACCATTTCGGCGCGACCTGCGTTGCCGGTTTCACGGGCCGGCTTCGTGGCAGGCCGCTGCCGGAAAGCCTTCCCCGATACCGGCAAATCTGGAGCGAGCTTGCAAAACGCGCCGCCGACAAGGGCGTGAAGATCGCCTTTGAAAACTGCGCCATGGATGGCAACTGGCAGACCGGCGACTGGAACATCGCGCACAATCCCGACGCATGGGAACTGATCTTCAACGAAACCCCGGACGAGCATATCGGCATCGAATGGGAGCCCTGCCATCAGATGGTCTATCTGATCGACCCGCTGCCGCAGATCCGCAAATGGGCGGACAAGATTTTCCATGTGCACGGCAAGGACGCGACCATCCGCTGGGATGTCATTCGCGAGCACGGCATTTTCGGCAAGGAAAAATTCGTCTTCATGCGCACGCCGGGTTTCGGCGACAGCAACTGGACGGACATTATTTCCGAACTGCGCCTCGCCGGCTGGTCCGGCTCCATTGATATCGAGGGCTGGCATGACCCCGTCTATCGCGATGCGCTGGAAATGACGGGCCAGGTGCATGGCCTGAACTATCTGAAAAAAATGCCGCGGCGGCGATTTCGTCGTCGATCCGACATAACGGAAGCCTTTTGGGAGAAGGTTTTCGAAAATTGCAGAGACGATAACCAAGAGGAGGAGATTATGGGTATCGCGAAATGCATGATGGCCGGCGCATTTTCTGCTGGCGGGCGTGTCCGCCGGCGCTATTGCGGCGCAGGCAGAAGATGTGACGTTGACCCTCTGGTCGCTGGATCGCGATATCCAGCCGGCGCCGAACCTCATCAAGGAGTTCAACGCGCTGAATAACGGCATCAAGATCGAATACCGGCAATTGCAGTTCGATGATGTGGTGAGCGAATCCATGCGCGCCTATTCCACCGGCAATGCGCCCGACATCATCGCCATCGACAACCCCAACCACGCCATGTTCGCCGCACGCGGCGCCTTTCTCGATGTGACCGACATGATCGCCAAGTCGGATGTCATCAAGACGGAGAATTATTTTCCGGGACCGCTGAAATCGGTGATGTGGGACGGCAAATATTTCGGCGTGCCGAAGGCCACGAACACGATTGCGCTTTATTACAACAAGGACCTGTTCAAGGCCGCAGGGCTCGATGCGGCAAAACCGCCGCAGACCTGGGATGAGCTGGTGGAAGCGGCGCGCAAGCTGACCGACCCCTCGAAGAATATTTACGGCATCAGCTTCAGCGCCAAGGCGAATGAAGAAGGCACCTTCCAGTTCCTGCCCTGGGCGCAGATGGCGGGCGCGACCTACAAGAACATCAATACCGAGGGTGCCGTCAAAGCACTCGAAACGTGGAAGCTGATGCTGGATGAAAAGCTGGCATCGCCGGATACGCTGACGCGCAGCCAGTGGGATTCCACCGCTACCTTCAACGCCGGCAACGCCGCCATGGTCATTTCCGGCCCATGGGAAATCGACCGCATGCTGAAGGACGCCAAGTTTGACTGGGGTGTCGCTTTGCTGCCGGTGCCCACACCCGACGCCCCGCGATCTTCGGCCATGGGCGACTATAACTGGGCGATCTTCTCCAAGACGAAACATCCGGAAGAGGCCTTCAAGGCAATCGAGTTCTTCGCCTCAAAGGACAAGGACATGTTCAAGAACTTCGGCCAGTTGCCAGCGCGCTCGGATATTCCGGTTCCGCCCACGGGCAATGCGTTGAAGGATGAGGCGCTGAAGACCTTCGTGGAACAGCTGAAATATGCGCAGCCGCGCGGCCCCTCGCCCGAATGGCCGAAGATTTCCAAGGCGATCCAGGATGCCATTCAGGGTGCGCTTTCGGGCCAGATGACGCCGAAAGCCGCGCTCGATCAGGCCGCTGAAAAGATAAAGCTGGTCGAAGGCTGATCCGGGCGGGCGGCCGGGTTCTCCGGCCTCCACCCAAGGAGTTCCTCCCGGTGGGGCTGCCTGCCGCGACAAGCGGCGGCGGCCCCGACTGGAGCTTGCGAGGATGTTTCATGAAAAAACTGTTTTCCAGCGTCAGTGACGGTCGCGGTTTCGATATCGTCCTTGTCGCCTTTCCTTTGGGCTTCCTGTTCGTCATGGCGGGGCTGCCGCTCATCTACAACATCGTCATGAGTTTTCAGGAAGTCGACATGTTCAGCCTGGGCACCTTCGTGCGCCCCTTCGTCGGCTTCAAGAACTACATCGATCTGTTCCGGCAGCCGGAAACATTGCCGATCCTTTTCAACACCGTCACCTTTGTCGTGGCCTCGATTGCCGGGCAATTCGCTATCGGCTTCGGTCTGGCGCTGTTCTTCTGGGTCAATTTTCCCGGCGCCACCTGGCTGCGCGGTCTTTTTCTCGTGTCCTGGGTCATGCCCGGCCTCGTGGTGGGCGCGATCTGGAACTGGATCCTCTCGGGCGATTTCGGCGTGTTGAATTTCTTCCTGCGGGAAAGCGGCCTGATATCGGGCAATATCTTCTGGCGCTCCGATGCGAATTTTTTCGCTCTGGGCCGTCGTCATCGCCAATATCTGGCTCGGCACGTCCTTCAACATGATCCTGCTTTCCGTCGGCCTCGCCTCCATCCCCGGCGATCTCTATGAAGCCGCGGAGCTGGACGGCGCCAATGCCTGGCAGCGCTTCCACACCATCACCCTGCCGATGATGCGCTCCACCATCGGTGCAATCGTCTCGCTCGGGCTGATCTTTACGCTGCAGCAATTCGATCTTTTCGCCGCCATTACCGATGGCGGACCGAACAACAGCTCCAACGTGGCGCAATACTGGGCGTGGGACCTGTCCTTCCGGCAATATGATTTCGGCAAGGGCGCCACGATCTCCGTCATCATGATCGTTTTCGTCATGCTGGCCTCCATCGTTTATGTGCGCTCCACACGGCATGAGGTGCGCGGATGAGCATCACGACCCGCAACCGTCTGATGCTGGCCATCGCCATCCTGCTCGCCATCATCTACCTTTTCCCGCTTTACTGGATGTATCTGACCTCGCTCAAAAGCGGCTCGGAAATGTTCGCCAATCCGCCCGCCTTCTGGCCCACGGACCCGCAATGGCAGACCTATGCCTATGTCTGGAACAGTCGCAACATGAGCCGATACCTGTGGAATTCGGTGCTGATCGCTTCGAGCGCGGTGCTGCTGATCACCATTCTCGGCGTCGGCTGTGCCTATGTGCTGGCGCGCTATCGCAATGTCTGGGTGGATATCGGCCTGTTCCTCATCCTCATGCTGCAGGTTCTGCCGGCATCGCTGATGATCACGCCAATCTTCGTCGGCTTCTCGCAATTCGGGCTTCTGGATTATCCGCGCCTGTCGGTCATCCTCGCCATTGCGGCGAAAAGCATGCCCTTTTTCGTGGTGCTTGTGCGCGCCACCTTCATGGCCGTGCCGCAGGAACTGGAAGAGGCCGCACTTGTGGATGGCAATTCCCGGGTCGGCGCGTTTTTCAACATCGTGCTGCCGCTTGCCAGAAACGGCATTCTCGTCAGCGCCATCCTCATCTTCATGCAGGCCTTCGGTGAATTCGTCTATTCGAAATCGATGATCCAGGCGGCCGAATTGCAGCCGGCGAGTGTCGGTCTCAATTCCTTCATGGGCCCCAATACCAGCGAATGGAGCAACATCATGGCCTATGCGACCATGTATGTGACGCCCATTCTCGCCCTCTTCATTCTCTTGCAGCGCCGCATCGTTTCCGGCCTGACCTCAGGAGCGCTCAAATGACCCTTCAGATCGAACTTTCCGGCGTCAACAAATATTACGGCGCCTTCCATGCGCTGAAGAACATCAACCTTTCCATCAAGAAGGGCACTTTCGTCGCACTTGTCGGCCCGTCGGGCTGCGGCAAATCCACCCTTCTGCGCTCGCTCGCCGGGCTGGAGACCATATCGGCCGGCGACATGCGCATTGCCGGCACGCTCATGAACGGCGTGCCGCCGCGCAAGCGCGATGTGGCCATGGTGTTCCAGTCCTATGCCCTCTACCCGCATATGACCGTGGAGGAAAATCTCACCTATTCGCTGCGTATGCGCGGTGTCGCCAAGGCCGAGGCCCGCAAGGCGGCGGAAGAAGTCGCCGCCACAACAGGTCTTTCAAAGCTGATGAAGCGTTATCCGCGCGAACTCTCCGGCGGCCAGCGCCAGCGCGTGGCCATGAGCCGTGCGATCATCCGCAACCCGCAGGCTTTCCTGTTCGATGAGCCGCTTTCCAATCTCGATGCGGCGCTACGCGTCCACATGCGCAAGGAAATCCGCGCGCTGCACGATCGCCTGCATGCCACTTCGGTCTATGTCACCCATGACCAGATCGAAGCGATGACCATGGCCGATCATGTCGTCGTCATGCGTGACGGCGTGATCGAGCAGCAGGGCACGCCACTGGAACTATACGACCGCCCGGTCAATCGTTTCGTGGCCGGCTTCATCGGCTCGCCGGCCATGAATTTCATTCCGGCGACCGTCAGCCCGGATGGCGCATCCCTTCAGCTCAGCTTCGGCGAAGGCGAACCGCAGCAATCGATCAGGAATCCGGCCTCCCTGCCGCCCGGCAAGGATGTGATCGTCGGCATCAGGCCGGAACATATCCGGCCGGCCGCAGCAGCCGGGGCGGCATTGACGCTGCCGGTTTCCGCGGTGGAGACGACCGGCTCGGCCACTTTCCTCACCACGGGAACCGCCACCGAACTGGTCATCGCGGTGCAGGGACGCAGCGCAGTCAAGGCCGGTGAAACGATCGGCCGCTCGACATCGACCCGTCCGATATGCATTTGTTTCGATGCGGAAACAGGCGTCGGCCTCCTGACCCGCTAAGCCGCAGTTTTGCCGGCTGTTTCCTCCGTCGGCAAACACGAAGCGTGGAGTCGAATGACCATGAACGGGAAAACAGTATTCCTTATCGGCGCAGCCATCCTCATCGGTCTTGTCGTCATCCAGCTCAAGGATGTCCACATCGCCATCGGGGAACGCGCCATGGGAGGTTATGACAGTTCGAGCAACCCGGAAGCGGCCTCTCGCGCCGAGCGGGAAGCAAAAGAGGCCGCCGCGCGTGCCGAGGCCGCGGCAGGCGCGCTGGAACCGCAAGACTGACCGCGACCACAGCACCCGAAATATTTCGATTGGAATAGTCGCTGCAATCTGACCTGTGCTATCAGACAGGTGGATTCGCAACGGGGGACTGAATGGCGAAAGGGTTCGTAACGGCCGAAGAAGTAGCAAAAAAGGCGGGTGTCTCACGTTCCGCCGTTTCACGCACCTTCACTCCCGGCGGCAGCGTATCCAAGGCCGTCCGACGCAGGGTGTTGAAAGCTGCGCAGGAACTTGGCTATCGCGTCAACCGTCTGGCGCAGGGCCTCAATAACGACCGCTCCAACCTCGTTGGTGTTGTCGGAGCAAATCTCAGTTCTCCCTTCATTTCGAAACAGCTCGATTTCCTCAGCATCGGTCTCCTGCGCCGTGGCCTGCAATGCCTGCTGCTGAATGCGGCAGATGCGCGCAAGGACATCGCGCCGCTCATCGAGCGTCTCTTCGAATTCCGCGCGCAGGCCATCATCGTTCTTTCCGGTGAACCTCCGGCCTCTATTATCGACGAATGCATCGCCAATGGCGTGCGCCTCATCCTCATCAACCAGCATCTGGACCGCACCGATACGAATATGGTGCTGAGCGACGATTCTCACGGCGCCAACCTGGCCGCCATGCGGCTTGTAGCTGCCAGGTGCAGAAAGGTTGCGGTTGTCTCCAGCGGCAGCCAGACGCCCGCGCAGTTGCGCCGCGTCAACGCTTTCACCGAGTGCATGACCATGGAGGGTATCCAGGTAATTCCATGGTGCGGCGGCCCCACCAGCTATGACAGTGGCTATCAGGCCGGCCGAGAATTGCTCGCGGACAGGACCATCGACGGCGCCTTCTGTGTCACTGATCTGCTGGCACTTGGTTTCATGGACGCCGCCCGGCTGGAAATGGGCCGCCGGGTGCCGGAAGATATCTCGATTGTCGGTTTCGACGATATTCCGCAGGCCAGCTGGAAAAGCTACCAGCTGACGACCGTTGCCCAGTCTTTCGACGCGCTGACCGAGAAGGTTTTGACCGCGCTCGATAGCGATGAGCCGGAAACCCGGCTTCATGTTGTGCCCGTTTCCATGGTCGAGCGCATCACCGCACGCTAGACCAAATGTCCTTCCGGGCAAAAATCTTCAGATCAAACCGCAACCCGTTCACGCTGCGGTACAAGCCCAAGCTCCAGATCGCGCGGGCTGCTTTCGGCACGCTCGAGAAACAGGCCGAGGGCTCCGAAGAAGATTTCAAGAAAGCTTTCGACCGAACCATCGTGACGATCCGGCTCGCGGCCGAAGCGCTCCGCCAGCGTTCGATAAAGGGAAAGCCGCTGCGGCGCGATATGCGGCAGTGCCAAGCCTGCGCCCTGGCGCAGGCAATACCAGTCGGCAATCAGCTCGAACATCGGCAGGTCCAAGGAGAGGACAGCAGCGTCAGACGAAAAGAGGCCTTCCCCTCCGAGCAGGCCGAGAACCTCCCGAACGCTTTTGTCGGCGATTGCCGTGACGACCTCAGCCGGCCATTCCTTGGCGAAATAACGGTGCCTGATCAGCGCCCGCTTGTGGCCCAGCAGAAATTCACCGTAATTGCCGGCGGCAAAAGCTACGTCGTTTGCCTCGCCCGCCAGTGCGGTTTCCTGTGCATAGCCATCGCAAATGCGGCCATTGACCGGCAGCGCGGCCATCTCCACCGTCTCGACAAGGATTGCCTGCCGCGACGGGTGGACGACCTTGAAGGCGGGCGGAAAGGCGACGAGCGACGGCACTGCGATATTGGTCAGCGAATTTTCGCCCTCCCCGCGCCGGGTCACGCCTTCCACGTGCAGGTGCCCGCTGAAATGGACGGCAAGCCCGGCCTGTAACAGCGCATCCTCCACCGCCTTGCGCGGCGTGCGGCGCACGACATTGGTTTCACCAAACAGGGCGCCCTCCGCACCACTTGCGCCATCGAAAGGGTCGAGCGCCGGATAGTGGGAAAAGCCGAGCAATGTCTTGCCATGCAGCTCCGCCCTGCGGCGCACATCAGCGATCCAGTCGATGAGGAAGGGCTTGCAGCGCAAAAGCGCATTCCAGCCACCGGAGGTGCTGTCGATAAAAGCCGTCTCCTCGCCCGCTTCGAACTCACCATCGAGCGGCTCGAAAATATTGGCGTCGATCATCAGCAGCCACAAGCCCGGCTCCGGCTCGACCAGATAGGAGGCGTCCATCAGGCGGTAGACATTGCGCCCATCGGGTGAACACACCGCGTACAGCCGGCCCTCCGGCGCATCGGAAACACCGAAAGGGGTTTCCCAATGCAGATAATCCGGCTGGCGGAAATAACCGAAAACCGCCATAGGGCAAAGGCCTGCAGGATAGCCTTCGCAATACATCCCGTCGTTCACGACGACGCGCTCACCGGCCCGCCCCGCATCGCTTGAAACGGAAAGGCATTTGCCGTTCTCCGTCAAAAACTCCTTGGTATGGTGCCGGCCGCGCGGGCCGAAAATATCGTGGTTTCCGGGCAATGCGTAGAAGGCCGTGCCGTGGGCGTCGCTGTGGCTTTGCAGGATGTTCTTCAGCGTTTCGGTCGTCACCCGCTGGCCATCATCGGTATAGTCGCCAAGCAGCACCACATGGCGAATGCCGCGCTGCCGCACCTCTTCCAGCGCCGCATGCAATGCATCGGCGCTTTCATTGAAAACCCGGGTGGATTCACGCGTATCCGACCAGCTGCGCATGGTGATACGCTGACCATCGATTTCGATGCCGGGAAATCCGAAATCGGCTGCCGTGTCATGAAAATGCGCGTCGGCGATGACGGCAACGGAGGGAAGTGTGCGTGTCAGCATGGTTGAGCGGTCTTTCTGCCCTCGACCATGTCGATCCAGTCGGAGGCACGGCGGGCGGCGGCGTAAAGCATCGGTTTTCGGCGTCTCGAACCATTCGTCAGGCCGCAATTCCCGTTTCGTGCGGACCACGGCCAGCGCATCGTCGAGGGTCGGATAGAGATCCGGCTGCTGCTTGTGCAGGAAAAGCGCCACCAGTGAGACGGAACGGCTGCGGCCGCTGCGGCAATTGACGAGCACATTGCCGCCATCGGCAAAGGGATAGGTTTCCCGCTTCGGCATAGTCTGGCGAAGCGCGCCGTCGAGAATGTAATAGGCGCCCAGCATCATGGTGTCGGGGCTGCCCTCGCCATCGATAAGGCCGAGCTTGTAATAACGGATATCGCCATAACCCCCACGGCGCGCCTGTCGCCCTCTTCCTGCGCCGCCTGCACGAGATTGATATCCAGATTGACGGCGCAATTGACAACGGTGGTGATGCCATGCCGGCGCAGGAGCCCGAGATCGCTCGCACCATCGCTGCCGCCAATGTAAAGCGCGGCATTGTGCGGGCCGAGCCCTTCCGCAATCAGGCTGATTGCAGGCCGGGCATAAACGGGTCCATCCATTTCATTCCTCCACATGCATGAAGCACGAGGCCCCCTCTGCAAAAGGGCCTCCGCCATGAATCACGCCGATGCCGCCCGCGGACGATCCGACAGCTGCCGCGCGGCGAGTGCTATATTCGATGCCTGGCTGACGCCCTTGGCAACACCGGCGGCTGCGGCCAGCACGGGCCCGCCCTCCCTGAGACTGCCGATCTCCAGAAAAGGGCACACATCGCCGCCAGCTTCGCTGACGAGTAGCAGCCCCGCAAGACAATCCCATGAATTCATATGCAATTCGAGATAGCCATCGGAACGGCCATCAGCCACATAGGCAAGCGCAAGCGCACCGGAGCCGGCGCGGCGGACATTGGCGCCCATATCGAGCAGGTTCCTGACGACATTGAGATAGGTCGCATTCGCGATACGGGTGGACCACCCCATCTCGATCGAAGCGGCATCGAAGCGCTCCGTTTCCGCAGTCCGGATCGGTTGCCCGTTGCGCGTCGCTCCCTCGCCGCGGCGGGCGAAATAAAGCTCGCCAAGGGCGGGACTATAGATCGCCCCGATTTCGGTCTGGCCGTTTTCGACATAGGCGAGGGAGATGCAGAAATGCGGAATACCACGGGCAAAATTGGCGGTTCCGTCGATGGGATCCACGACCCAGACGCGCTCACCGATCTCGCCGCCGCCCTCTTCCCCGAAAAAACTGTCTTCCGGGAAAGCGGCCGTGATCGCGCCGCGAATATGCGCTTCCGAGGCAGCATCCGTCACCGTTAGAAAATCCTGCGGCCCCTTCATCGAAAAGCTGCGCGTCGCCTCGCCCTGAAAACCCTTCAGCACCAGTTCGCCGGCGGAAAGAATAACGCTGCGGCACAATTCGGCACGCGCCGCCAATGTATCGGGATAGTGGATCGAATCCATGCGCAAGAACCATTTTTCAAAGTTTGAACACGCGTTCATATTGCACGCGCGTTCAAATTTTTCAAGGGGCGTTGAAAGGGAGCTAACGGACATTGGAAGCGGGGCGGGCCGATCATGCCAATTCGATGGAGTCGGCGCAACTCATGGCATGAAGCAAAGGGCTTCCTCCCCCATCAGGAATATCCCCGCAGGAAACATTTAATACTGAAAACATTGGAATGTTGCGAAACACAACACCTACATCTTGCGGTTGATGCAGTTGTCTGTCGGTTAACCCTGTGTATTTCCAATGATGTAACGGGAATTATGTTACGAATGCCGCTCTGTATTTGAAGAGCCATGAATGAAAATACTGACCGCCACACAAAAACTGCAGGACTTCATGTCCGTCCGGTCCGACAATCCTGATCTGCTGAAAGCACAGTACCGCGCTTTCACCCGACAGATGCCGATGATGTATTTCATCCTGCTTTCAAGCACATGGGCGCTTGCCGTGACGCATATGCAATTGGCGCCGTCTTGGCTCACCGTTGGAGTTCCCGCCCTATTCACACTCGGCTGCACGCTCAGGGTCGCCTTCTGGTGGAGGACGCGCGGCATGGATCCCGAACCGCGGGTGGCGCATGCAGCCCTTCGGCGCACAAATCGCCTCGCTGCCGGCATCGCCATGGCATTCACGCTCTGGTCTTTCCTGCTGGTGCCCTATGGGGATGCCTATACGCAATCCCACGTCGCCTTCTATATGGCGATTACCGTCATTTCCTGCATTTTCTGTCTGATGTATGTGCGCTCGGCTGCCTTCACGGTGACGCTCATCGTCAATGGCGCCTTCATCGCCTTTTTTTCTGGCGTCGCAGCAACCGACCTTTGTTGCCATCGCCATCAACGTGCTGCTGGTCTGCACCGGCATGATGTCCATTCTGCTGACCAACTACCGCAATTTCGAGCGCATGGTCATTTCACAACAGCGCACGGAAGCGCTCAGCAACGAAAACCTGCTGCTTGCCAATATCGACAGCCTGACGGAACTGCCCAACCGCCGCGCCTTTTTCGCTCACCTTGAAGCCGAGCTCGAAAAAGCCAGGGCCAACGGAACCCGGCTGGCGCTGGGTGTGATCGATCTGGACGGGTTCAAGCCCGTCAACGATCTTTACGGACACTCCGTGGGAGACAGGTTGCTTGTCAATGTCAGCAAACGCCTCACCGCCAATCTGAAAGCCAGCAGGGCCTTTCGGCTGGGCGGTGACGAATTCGCCATCGTCGCTCCGATCATACCGGATGACGCGCAACTCGTCACAAATGCCAATGCGATCTCCGAGCAGTTGAGGGCGCCTTATCATATGCCGGAAGGCACCGTGCATGTTTCCGCTTCCATGGGAATTGCCGTGTTCCCAAACCTCGCCTCAACGCTCGAACAGCTTTTTCGACAGGGCGGATTATGCCCTTTACCACGCCAAGAAAACCCGGCGTGGCGATGCCGTTCTGTTCGATGCGGAGCACGAAAAGCAGATCAATATCGAAGCCCGCGTCGAGCACCTGCTCAAACAGCGGGATATGGAAAACGAGCTTTCGGTCGTGTTCCAGCCGATCGTCGATATACGCGACGGAAGGACGGCGGGGTTTGAAGCGCTGGCGCGTTGGCACAGCCCGGTTCTAGGGCATGTGCCGCCTTGCCAGTTCTTCCCCATCGCGGAACGGGCCGGCATCGTCGGTTCGCTGACGCGGCCGCTTCTCAAGATGGCGCTCGCCTCCGCCGCCACATGGGAGCCTTCCCTGCGCCTGTCGTTCAACCTTTCGGCACAGGACCTCAATTCCCAGGAGGGCGTGCTTTCCCTGCTCGGCATCATCGAAAACAGCAGCTTCGATGCACGACGGCTGGACCTTGAAATTACCGAGACGGCTTTTGCCCATGATTTCGAGCAGGTGAGGCAATCGGTCGAAATGCTGCGCCGCCTCGGCTGCGGCATATCGCTGGACGATTTCGGCACCGGCTATTCCAGCCTGACGCGACTGCATGCATTGCCGCTGACCAAGATCAAGATCGACCGCAGCTTCGTCACGGACCTGCACGAAAAACCGGCCAGCTACAAAATCGTAAAATCCCTTCTCACCCTCAGCCGCGACATGGGACTGGAATGCGTGGTGGAAGGGGTGGAAACACCATCCGAGCTAACCGCACTAGAAGGCCTCGGCGCCACGCTGGTGCAGGGCTACATCTATGCACCGCCGCTTCGGGAAGAGGATGTCGGTGCCTTTCTTTCGGGACAGGCGACTAGAAGCGGAACTTCCGCTGGCAAACGCAGAAACAGGCTCCGCTAGTCAAACCATTGCATGAGGCAGATTGTCGTCACGGCACCCTAATTTCAGATTACTCGAACGTGATCCAGGAGGTTCCCTGCACCAATCTTCCACCATGCGCGCATGCATCACCCTGCCGCACTATCTTCTTTCCATCAATAGCGGCAAAGGACGAGCCGGCAGTAATTGTATCGGTCGTCGGAACTCCCGTGCACAAACAGGTATCACCGACAGTTGCGACCGGCGTTCCTTCAACCGTAACAAAACTCTGTTGGGTGGAGATGACGGGACCACCAACATGCGGTCTTGGGCCGGGATCGACCTTGGGGCAGACATGCATGTGGCCTTTAAGGGAGACTGGGCTGGCGGTCATTGGCTCCTCCTTCTTAACTAAATCAAGCCGCACGTGCAAAAGGCAACGGTGCTATGGCGAGCACTCGATTATTCCCGCCCCGGAAGCGTAGCCCCCTGTCAAAATCCCCCCCGTTCCTCCATCGAAAAAGGCACGGGTCGGACCGCACGATGAGCGGGTTAATATCCAGAAGCACAGCTTCAAATCCGGCGATATCGCCAGGTTTCAGGTAAATATCGACGATAGCATCATCAATATGAGCGACCTCCCTGAAACGGTCCGCAAAATCCACCAGAGCTGCCGCGATGGATTTGGCATTTGCCTCTATCTCAGGAAAAAAAGCCGTATGAAAATACTGGGAAGCGCCGAGGAATTCCCGGTTTTTCATGAAGAGCCTGAACTCAGACCATTTCGGAATGTCTTTCCAAGGCCGTATGAACATGCAAACGTCAAATTTATCTTGAAGTGAACTGGCAAGAAGTCCCGCCACACGGGGATTATCCCGCAATATATGAGACATGAGTTGGGCGCTGTTGAAGATCGGCCCCTTTTGGTATTGTCCGGGCTGTTTGAAAACTGCATCCACCGAAGCGAAAATGGGCGCCCTCTTTGAAGACCGCGGTTTTTGCGTCAATGGCTACGCGGAATTCATCTGACAGTTGAGGGAGTTCATCTACACTGAACAGCTCCCGGAAAGCCGCGGTCCTGCTCCCTATGGCGACACGATCCTGCTCCGAAATAAGCAACTGCTCAAAGGGTAACCCTAGCTCGCACACTTCGTCCGGCCAGGATTCAATAAAGGTTGCTCGCCATTTTTCGTGTAGACCAAGCATATTCGTTACACATCAAAGGTTTTCTGGTGCGGAGAGATTGATCAGGAATTCCGGCAGACTGTCCGCCAGCTTGACGATCCCTTTTGCGTTATTTCCTGTACCAAAGGGGTCTGTCGCCCTCTC
Source organism: Aphelenchoides besseyi (assembly GCA_024699855.1). Classification (NCBI taxonomy): domain Eukaryota; kingdom Metazoa; phylum Nematoda; class Chromadorea; order Rhabditida; family Aphelenchoididae; genus Aphelenchoides; species Aphelenchoides besseyi. Next base: position 82,975 of record JAMPIQ010000007.1, on the reverse strand, counting down.
CCAGAAGTAAACAGCCCCATTTTCAGGATTTTTACCATCCATCAACAAATAAGCATGTCCGGAATCCGCCGATCCAAAAAAATATCATTGGGAGCGTGAACTGTTTTTCCCAACTGGAATTGGCAATAAAGGTGTCGTGCCACGAAACGATGGTATCGAAATTCGAAACAAGCACCTGCACATCATGTACCGACCGACTGCCGTCATCGTATTCCACCAGAAATGAATCGTTGTATTCCGTTCCACAGTGACCGTATTGCCTCAGAACCTCTTCCAGCTGTTTCGGAACGATCAGCCCGGTAAGTTCCGTAAAGCGACCGAAATCGCGGTCAGTCCACGTCGTATCCGGAACTCGTTGAAAATCGCTGTTCTCCTCCAGGAATTGAACCGCATCTTTTAAGACAACCATTGGAACAACTCCGTTCTAATAGGAAGGATCGTTGACTGCAGAAGCGCCGCCGCTGTGGGCACCGCCGCCTTGGCCGGTATTATGTATACGCGAGTCGACCAGCTGCATCGTGGATGTGTCTTCATTGTGATGCCACGTAAAGCCATTTTCATCGGCAGTCTTGCTCCAGCTGCCATACCTTTCCTTGAGCGGACCAACGGCCTGGCCCACGTCGCCGTCCGGCCCTCTTGCCAGGTCGCCCTTCATATTGGATATGCGGGTCTGAATCGGCTGCCCATCCGGTCCTTTTTTCATGAATGGTGAAAAATCGGGTTTTCCGTTTTTGTAAGAAATCCCATCCTGACCGTATTCTTTCAGCGCTTTATCGGCATTCGATCCGGGCTCGGGGGACCACTTGCTGTTGCCCGGCTCTCCAGACCACTTCCCTTCTCGTGGAATGTTCTTGTATTTGCCGCCATTCTTATACTCGTCGATTTTTTTCTGACGGCATGCCTTCGTATTGCATTTTCTCAAATCTTCCTGAAGCTTGCGGTAGGCTTCGCCGCGCTTGGAAGCCCAATATTTCGATGCCGCCGCCGACTTTCGTACATGCTCCTCGAGCGCCTTGACCTTGCGCTGCGCGGCGGCAACCTGGCTCATCAGTTTTTCGGCATACCGCGCAATCTTGGTGCCTTTGGCAGCGGCCTTGGCCCCATCACCCCAGACGGGAACGAGACCGACGAGATCCAGACCGGCATCTGCCCAGTTACCAGTCCAGGCGTTTCCAATGGCGCTCGCAACATCCACGACACCACCCACTACGGGAACGGACGAAGCAGCCAGCCAACCCGCTTCTTTCGCGATTTCTGTATAGCGCTGGTTCAGCATGTCCAGATCACGACGGGCCAGTTCAAGCTCGCGCGTGTCAGGAACATTGACGAGATCATCAAGATGCTGGCTCATTGAACGTCTCTCGCCCCTGGCAGCACGCTCACGCTCGAACTCCTCCTCGATGTCGTCATAAGGGGACGCCGAGAATGTTGTTCTTCATATATTGCGGGAACCCAGAAGGCATTATCGCTCCGCGCGATCGCGTTCCCTTCCTGGCTCATGGTCGGTTCAAGGTTACAACGCTCGATGCGCTGTTCCTCAGTCTGGTTTTGATCGGCAAGGATGGATTTATAAGGTTCGAACATAAAGAAATCCGGCCCGATCCGCCACATCAGAACAACGAAGTGAATCTGATAAATCGGGTCGGAAAAGCCGAAATGCTCAGCATAGCGTCTGCCCCAGCGTGTCATTTCGGTAGCCTGGGGGCGACCCCGCCATATCAGCGAAACTGGGTAGATGCTTTGGCATCACTTCTCTGGTGAAATAATTCGTAAAATCGTCGTCATCGTGAAGCATCGCATTCATCTGACGCGGATCGAATTCAATGATCATGATAATGCCCTCTCAACTGCCTTTGCCTGACCTGTGCCTCCGGAAGGCAAAACGATCTCACGATGTACAATGCCATTTCCAAAGCGGAACTTGAGGAATTCTCCCGCCTTCAGGTCGTTTTCACAATAAAAACACTCAATTCCGTTGAAAAAAACAGCGGCCTGCTCCGATGTTAGGACTGGCAGATATTGGCGCAGCGTTCGTGGGTCGTAATAACGAAAGAAGTGAATGGTCCCCTCACTATCTTTGACCATCGTAAATTTCCTCAAATGCCGGACGACATCTTCCAATGCATGCGACGTTCGCAGAAAAATCGACCAGCGTTTGCCAAAGCCATTGTCGATAAGCCATTGCAACACGCTTTCGTCAGATGTCATTTCTGCGACCCAAGCCGTATCGTCCCCGAACTCCTCAAGCGCATTGCCTCTGTAAAGACATGCTACCTTGTCCGTCATGGCTTGAAGCGCCGGTGGAATAATCATCGGCGCCCGGGACGCATCGACCACGGCATAAAGACGCGCGGCTCCGCCAGCCCCCTGCTCCTCGCGCAGTTTGGAAAGAACTTCCTGCCTCTTCTCGCTATTGAGTTCCACGCCAACCCCTACTTCTTCGAGCAGTCTTCAGCAAAAGGGCTTGTTCGTGCTTTTGCCGGCACTGCCACGCTTGAAGTTCACAGCGTTTGCTTTGACCTCGAACTTGGACGCCTTGATAAACACCCCGTTTTTGTTGATCTCGATGACACCGCCGGGCGCCGCAAGCACTATCTTGTCGCTGACGATCACCGTGTGATTTTCAGTTTGCGTGAAAATGGCTTTGCCAACGTTTATTTCGTAACGCTCTCCAACGGTTGTCTTCTTTGTCTTTCCGACGCTTTCCAGCGACGTCTGGCCGACATTCGTAACCTTGCTCACCCCGATCTGTTCTGCCCGCGCCACCCCGACGCTGTCGGATTTGAACGTGCTGACGATCGTGTTCATGATGCCCGGCAGCGGAAACAATCCCGAAGCATCGGAACCGACGCCCGAGCCGGAGCCGGCAAGCGCCGTACCCGCATCCGCACGTGGGCTCGGGCCGGAAACGACCCCCTCACGCGATGAAAGACCGCCTGCGCCGAGGAAGCCGAGTGCGGATGAGGCGAGTGTGGTGGCGAAGGCCGCGACACCCGGGCCACCGCCGCCGGCGATCTGGGCGGCCTGTGAAAGCAGCCCCGCCGTCTGCCCGGAGAGCGCCTGTACGCCCGCCATGGCCATCATCGCCATCGGTCCCGTGCCGCCGACGACGGTGTTTACCGAGCCGCCGATCTCGTGTTTCTGGTTGCCGGAAACTTCTACCGCGCGGTTGCCGCCGACCGAGGCGACCTCATGCCGGTCGATGCGCTTGGTCCGGTCATTCAGAACCCGCGTCGTCTGGTCCTTCTGGGCGTGGAAGAACTGGTTCTCCTTGCCGGCTTCATCCTCGAAGGTGATTTCGTTGAAACCGTCGCCCTTGTGGCTGTTGGAGCGCAGCACCATGCGCGTCTTGTTGGCCGGAAGGTCGTAAGGCACGGAATTGGCCGGATTGTTGACCACGCCGATGACCAGCGGCTTATCCGGGTCGCCATCGACAAAGGCGACCATCACCTCCATGCCGATGCGCGGAATGACCTGCGCACCCCATGTGCCGCCGCCCCATGCCTGGCTGACACGAACCCCAGCACGTATCCGTGCCATCCTTCTTCGCCTTGCGGTCCCACGGGAACCACAGCTTGATGCGGCCATATTGGTCAGGATGGATTTCCTCGCCTTCAGGTCCGGCGACGATCGCCACCTGCGTACCTTCGATGCGCGGGCGTTTTGTTGACCGGTGCGGCGTCAGCGGCACACGGGCGGGGATCGCCTCGAAGTGATTGCGATATTCCGGCTCGTTGCCATTGGTCTCATAAGAGAGATCGACGATATTGTGGCTTGCCCTGATGATGACATGTTCTTCATAGGCGTGTTCGGGGTGGGCGACCTCGTAAGGCGTGAAACGGCGGCCGGCCTCCAGAATGCGCGAGGTCGACGAACCGAAAACCCGGTCGTGATCGGCTTCGATGGACTGGGTGCGCAGTTTTTGCGCGCGCTCGGCCTCTTCCACCGTCTTGATGCGGGCCGGATATTCGTAAAGCTCGCGCTTCGTCGCATCCGGCATCTGCACCAGCGACGGTGTCATCGTGCCCGGCACCATGCCCGGCGTCTCGAAATTCCAGTCCGCGCCAGCGCGCTGACCCGAAACATAGGAAAAACGCCGCGCCCAGTCGTTGATGTGGTTACGATCCGAAGACCCCTGCGCCAGTCGCACCGTCCCCTCCCCCTGGGCGGCCGGCGACGGCCCAAGCCAGCCGCTGGCGCTATCGGCCACATGCAGCTTGTGGGAACCATCCTCATGGCTGAACCAGTAGAACAGGCCGTCCTCTTCAAAACGGCGGGTGAGATAATCGAGATCCGTCTCGTTCCATTGCACGCTGTAATGCTGTGCGGGCGGCGGCGAGATGATGCCCGATGTATCGGGAGCGGGAATGCCGTGTTCCGAAAACAGCGTCTCGACGACCTCCACCGCCGTCTTGTCCATCCAGATACGGCAATCCGACCGGCGCGACAGAAGCCACATTTGCGGGCGGATCGTCAGCGCATAGGAGCGCATGCCGCGGGTGATCGGCGGGCCTTCATGCAGCTCCGTCACCAGGCCGTTGAAGGGGCGGCGAACACCGCCGCCATCGCCGTCGCCCTGGCTGATCTCAATGGAGATATCGACCAGCCGTCCGATCAGCTCTTCGGGCTTGACCGCTTCCCTCTTGGCACGCACCGTCAGACGAATGTCGAAGAGCTGCGATACGCCCTCCTCGACGGACAGGCGCTCTGGCAGAAGCTGATTTCTCGCCCAAAGGCGACTTGACCTTGAGCACACGACTCGCCTGAATGAAGTCAGAGGATGAGGGCTGGTCATTCATTGCGAACCTCGATAGCAGAGCTCAAAAAATCAATCAGCTGTCAAAATCTCGACAGAATGCAATCAAACATTGTGGCGAAACCAAGGACTCAACATGAATTCTGCAACCCGGATAGGGCAAAATACTACCCATGAAATTTGACAGGCGGGGGTGGACGTGCCGGTTGGAGCAAGGCTGAAACAGACAAAGCACGATGCTGACCACTACGGCTTGCGTCGAGAAGAAGCTGCCGGGGCACACCGCGGTGCCGGCTGGTGGGTGAGCCTCAGGCGGCGCGGCCACAGGATTGTCAGGCTGTTCAAGGACAGCATCTACGGTTCGGGCGATGCAGCCCTATCGTCAGGCAACGCGCCTACCGTGACGCCATTATCCTTGCCATCCCGCCCGCCACCAATCACGAGCAGGCCGTGCTTCTGCGCAAGAACAATCGGAGCGGAATTTCCGGCGTGAGGCGCGTCGAGACGGCGGATGGCGATGTCTGGCAGGCAACTTTGATGACCAATGAGGGGGCAAAAAAAGAGAGAACTTCTCCGTCGCCAAACTAGGCGAAGAGGCGGCAAAGTCGATGGCGATCACGCAGCGCCGCAAATGGCTGAAGGCACTGCCCGTGTCTCATCTCGCATACGCTCATCACGCTGCCGAGGTTGCGCGCGCGCAGTTCGCCGACCGGCTTGCGCCGGCGGATGATGTTTTGCCTGAAGTGCGTCTCGCCGATGCTGACATCGAGGCGCGTATCAAGGAAATTAACGACCGGTTTGACGCGTCTCGCCCGAAGCGACTGCGGGTTCGGGTCAAGAGCTATTCAACGGACAGGGTATCCATCGCGGTTTTCCGATGCAGGAAGCCCTGCGCGGAAAAAGCTCAGACATCTCAATACGCGGGACAAGAGCGCGATCGAAATCATAGACGCGATCAACAGAACCGTCCGGGAAACCGTAACGGCAATTCATGATGACAGGATCGCGTGCTGGTTCAGTTCCACCTATGGGGACAAACTGCTCAACCCGCAGACATTCAACATTGATGAGGGGTTCAACGTGCTCGTTATTGTGCCCCGGGAATAGTGCATCTCATCGACTTGAGCTGATATTAATGACGGCGGACGTGCCGACCTGAACAAAGGAATAATCAACCGCGCCCCGCTTCCACCCCGCGGTTACACTTTCCATAACATCATTCTTGTCGAGATTGTCTGGAGCCCCAAGCCGGTCCGATAACGCATCCAGAAAGCCGGAGGGTCTTGGCGTGGTGTATGCGCACGCCTTGTGTCCATCAGGTCCAGCGGCAATCCAGAACGACAGTAACTCCGCGCCGCCTTCCACCTCATGGCGCCATCCCACGACATCAACAGAACCGCCATTATAACCGGCGAAGCTGCGACGCCACTCCTCAACGTCGGTATTGGACAGACGCTGCCAATCGAGTTTGTCGCCGTTCACCATCGCTTCTTGCACAGTGGGCGCTTCACAGATGGTGAGAAGGCGCTCCACCGTCATATTCGCCGGCGTGGCCGCGGCTTCCCCGAAACTCAACAATGCGGCAAGGCAGCTGATTGTCGATACCTTGAGGTACCGACGCCGGAACGTGCATGCTCCGTTTTTCATATCGTCACTCCGTTTTGGTCTCACCGCCATTTTGTCGCTGTAGACAACCCCCCCACGCCAATCGATCCCCCCGGGAGGGTCGCAGACTGATCGACGTTTGCGTTCCGGCAATCTCCGCACCGATAATCTCATTGTGCACAAACGGAACGCAACCCGGTGGCGGCAAACGCTGGCCAGGCAGTTCCAGGTGTCGCCGCATCGCAGGAGCCTGCCCTGACGATCCAGACATTTGCGGGCTCCTCATCTGATAGCGCGGCGTCCGGTGCTTCATCATGTTTTTCCCGTGGACACGATCCGTATCGAAGGCGGCCACGAACTCATTGGCAGCGAAGCCGTGGAGGACGTGACAAGACCCTTGGCGTTGTCCTGCCAAAACAATGAAAGCGTCGGCGGATTACTAAAGGCGGTGAATGGTCTTTTTGCCGACAGGGGTTTGCCACGACACAGGCCTGGTTGCCGGAGCAGGACATCGCCGCCAGCAGAACGCTGGTCCTGCGCGTTGTGCCCAGGCGGATCGATGCGGTGGTCTACAAGGAGCAGCAGCCCGATAAGGCATTCTTTCCCCACATGGCGGAATTGAGTGGCAACGTCGCACGATCCACCTCGATTTCCGAGTTCGTGCAGCAAGCAGACGCCTGGTGGGAGGGTATCGATGACGATCTCGAACGCCTGACCTTGTTGCCGCCGTTCGCCCGGATCGCGATGACTGGCACAATTGCCAAAGACGATGTCCTGCATGTCGATCGCCTCCAGGACACACTCGATAGCCTCAACAGGGTTCCTTCGAACAAGGCAAAGGCGGAGCTTGTTCCGGGCAAAAGGCCGGCGACTTCCGATGTGCAGATCACGAACCGCATCAATGACGCGTTCAGGCTCTACGGCGGTTACACGCCACGAAGGCGATTTTTTTAAATAAGGGAATAAAGCCTGCTGAAATTCCGAAATTAATCATGAATGCCGCCGAGGCAGGAAATATAGTGGGTACGTCGGGGTCGGCTCCAGTGTACCGAGTCATATTCAACGGAGTGGAACAAAACGTTCCCGTTGGAATCGGATCAAACGGATACATTGTACGAGCAAACCCAGTGAATGGAAGCCCTTGAGATGATAAGGTTAATTTTTCTGCCCGAATATTTAGCTGATACTCCAATTTTTCGGAGTGATGATAATTATATAGGGCATGTCGAAATAGAAGATTTACCAGTCACAGAGAGAATGAAAGTAAATCTCCGCCAATGGAACAATATTTACCAGCTTACCTTTAACGAGAATGATCCAGAACTATCTGGATTTACGAACCAAGAAGAGAAATTTAAATATATTGACGCAGGAGTCAAGCTGTCCCAAGAATTACAGGACGAGTTGGGATCTGGATATTTCGTAGATTCTGAGTTCCTTCAGCAGAAATTTTGAGGCGGGCTAACGTTTTTGGCTGTATTCGACGTTATGAAGCGGCCTGCAGCTTTCCCTGTCCTCGATCGGCTTCGATATCGGCAAGTCGAAAGGCTATGACGAGACGCTGACGAATGCCTCCATCACCGCCGCCGGAAACGTATCGCTGACATCGGGCCGCGATACGGCGCTTCTCGGCGGCAACATCATCGGCGGGACGGTCAATCTCGATGTCGGGCGCGATCTCACCATCCTCTCGCCACAGGCGCAGGGCTGGCGCGACGGCTTCTCCTTCGGTCTGACGGTTGGCGTGAACCCGGCCGACTGGAGCGTTCGCGGCTCGAAGGAGGACGGCTTCAAGGAGTGGTCCTCCGGCTCGGGCATTGTCGCTGCGCAGGGCAATCGGCATCAAGGTTGGCGAAGACACCACGCTGATCGGCGCAACGCTTCAGGCGACCGATGGCACTGCCACCTGAAACCTGCCATTTGATCGGCACCACAAAACGGCAGAGCCGCCGCGAGAGCGGACTGTCGGCGACCCGGAACGGCAGTGCATGTAATTGTTCTGAGCTGGCAACCTCGTTCGGGCTGACGCTGCAAAGCGACAACCACTTTCTCGCAGGCCGACGGTTACCGCCGAGAGGGCCATCGAATAAAGATCGCACAAACCGGCGAATTGCCTCTTGTTTCACATTGGGGTTTCAGATCGCTTTGGCCTGCGTATTGCGCGAACTTTGGGGCTATCGCCAGCGCCGCAGAAAAAAACCGATCGCGTCCGTCGGATTTCAAGCCCCGAAACTGCCATTTCCGCCGGCATATCCAAACGCTCCAGCACTTCACCGGTTGAAGGATCGATGCGGCGGACATCGCTTTGGTCGTTCTCCCACGTACCGTGCCAGAGCTCGCCGTCGACCCCACGTGACCCCGGTAACGAAGCGATCGGTTTCGATCGTTCGCAGCACCTTTCCCGTCTCGGGATCGATTTGATGGATCTTGCGGCCCCGATGTTGCCCGACCCAGAGCGAACCTTCAGCCCAGGCAAGGCCGGAATCGCCTCCATTGCCGGGGGCGGGAATCGTGGCGAGCACCTCGCCGGTCTGTGGATCGACCTTCCAAATCGCTGCTTCAGCAATCTGGAACAGGTACTCGCCGTCGAATGCCGTGCCAGCATCCGCAGCAATATTGAGCGAGGTCAGCACGTCTCCACTGTCAGGATCAAACGCCTCCAGTTTTCCGCCTGTCGCCATCCAGACGCGGCGGCCGTCAAAGCTGACCCCATGAACGTGATCCACTCCGGGAAAAGGGCCATATTCACGGATAATTTCGGCGGCTGTGTGTTTCATGCCCTCATCCTAGCCTGAAATGCCGATGGCGGGGAGTAACAAGCTTGTCGGAAAACCCGGAACGCTCGTCGCAATCCAGCGACGGGCGCGTGCGTGGCCGAACCACTCCACCTTATCATTTTTCTCAAGGGTATCGAGCGCCCGCTGCACCGTGCGCGGGCTGACGTCGAGCGCGAGCGCCAGCGCGGAGCTGGACCAGGCCTCACCATCGGCGAGAAGCGCCAGCACGTCGCTATGCTTTTCTTCGACGGGCGGCGCAAGCACCGCGACCGCACCGCCCTCATGTGACTCCAATACGAACCCCTGCTCGGTGGCGCGTATCTGCGCCAAGGGCCTGATTGCCTCGCGCAGACGCCCGATCTCAACCCGCAGCCGAGCGCGGTGCGATTCATCTGCCTCCCGTGAGCGAAAGGCGCGGACGAGAAGCTCCTCCCGCGGGACATCTTCCGGCCAAGCCTCACCGAGCACGCGCATGAGCGCGAACAGGACCGGACGATTCGCGAGAAAAACGAAGGCTTTATCGACACGCACGACGTTCCGGCACACATCGATGACAAGCGCCCCCGATGCAATGAGCGCCTCCACCTCATCGAGCCGAAGATGCCGTTCTCCATTACGCGCGACCAGCCGCGCGGCAGGCGCGTCGAAGGCCCGTACTGCTCTATTGACTTCGGCTTTCAATGCAGCATTGCCAACCACCTCCGCGGCGTTTTCTGCGCGATCGAGCGCATCACGAGCCGGCTTCGCGCGTATGCGGCGCATCGCGATGCCCGCGACCACCAACTCGAAGCCTACCCGCGATGCCATCGGCAACGCACCAGCATCGAGGCCGTCCAGAACCCGCTCCGCCTCGTCGAGACGGCCGATCAACAGCAAACGCCTTGCTTCGAGATAGCCGGCATGCGCGGCGTTCGCGAAGTCTCCGAATGCCTCCAGCGTTGTCCGGCCGGCGGCGAGCCCCTCCATGGGACGGCCGAGGTCGCGCAAAACCAACGCGATCTCTGCCTCCGCAACGGCGCATCGCGCACGGGCCATGGGCGCCCGGTTGCCGAAAGCGCGCGCCGCGTTTCCCAGCAGTTCCTTCGCCCGTGCAAGGTCGCCGAGCTGCGCCATGGCAATGCCGCGCAGGGCGAGTGCTGGAGCATCGGCACGCAGGGCGATGCGCTTGAGCGCTGCAAGCGGATCACCCGCCGCAAGCGCCCGCGCCGCAAAGGTCACCAGAGGGTCCATTCAAATCCCGTCACACTTGTTACTCACATTCTCCCGCCATTCGGACATATATTCTTGTCAGGTTAAGCATCGCAGGAAGCATTGTCGAACCTTAATGGGAATTCAGTAATGACAATGTCCAAACCAACGAGAAAACGCTCTTCGGACACCCCGCGATCAGGCGGGGTCACAGGCTGGCTCGTTCTTGCAGCTTCGCCAACCTTCGCGTTGATGGCCTGGATTTCTGCGAACGACATGCAGGCGAGAATCTGCGCGTCCCCGCCGGTCGCGCTGCCGATCAGCGGCATGGCCTTCATGTACCTGCTGATGAGCCTCTTTCACCTGCCGCCCTGGCTGAAGCTCGCTTCCGCTTACCTGCGGCAATGTCCATCCCCTAAAACCCGAGGAGACTGACAATGAACCACAAAATCGTTTCAGCCAAAGACTGGCTCGCCGCCCGGCGGGATTTTCTGAAAGCGGAGAAAGAGCTTACCCGACACCGGGACGAGGTCGCCCAAAAGCGGCTGGCGCTGCCATGGGTGCGGATCGAGAAGGAATATGTGTTCGAAACGCTCGATGGCCCTAGAACGCTTGCCGATCTTTTCGATGGCCGATCGCAGCTTCTGGTGCAGCATTTCATGTTCGCGCCGGGATGGAAGGAGGGTTGCCCCAGCTGCTCTTTCATGGCCGATCATACCGATGGCATGAACAATCATCTTTCGCATCACGACGTTGCCATGATCGCCATATCACGTGCACCGCTCGCCGACCTCGAGCGCTATCGTAAACGGATGGGCTGGCGCTTCAAATGGGTGTCGTCCTTCGGAAATGACTTCAATCACGATTTCCGTGTCAGCTTCACACCCGACGAGGGTCGCCTCCGGCAAGATCGACTACAATTTCGGAGAGTGGCCGGAACTAGGCGAGGAATGGCCGGGCATCAGCGCCTTCTACAAGGACGACGCCGGCCAGGTCTTCCGCACCTACTCCACCTATGGGCGCGGCGTCGAGGCGATGATGGGTACCTATCAGCTACTCGATCTCGCCCCGAAGGGACGCAACGAAGCCGAAGGAATGGACTGGCTCCGCCGCCACGATCGGTACGAATAGCAGTCCTTAAGTCTGCCAATGCAATTGCCGTGAGCGGTGACTGGGGGGATATGATGTCTGAAACGTTTCAAGGAAAATCTCTTGGCCGATCTCGACATGCCCGTCGATCATCTCGCTAACCGTCGTCAGCTTTGCCCTGATCAGCTGCGAATTGCTGCCCATGGCAACGCTCACGCCAACAGCTTGGCGTTACGGAAGGCGCGTCACGCCAGGCGGAGGAATGTGCCGAACCAGCACGGAGATTCGGCACGAAATATTCCCGCTTGCCTTAACTGTCACGAAAAAGATGATAGCAACGCTGCTATTCCGCGCCTTTCCGGCCAGCCGAGCGCCTATCTGGTAAATCGGCTTCGCCTTTTCAGCCAGAAGCGGCGTGGCGGTAGTCCCCCTACCACTGATCATGACCCGGGCCGCCGAACATTTGAATGAAGAAGACATCGAACCGATGGCCGCTTAAGGCCAGAGGGCTTGGCCCTGCCATGAAAGCATTGACGGCCTGGTGGAACGAATGCGGAAAGAGCATCCCCAAAAAGGTGAGTCGGGGACGCAAGCCGACGCCGAAGATCTGAATGGAGTGGTGTGAAACCGCGGCCTCAAATGCGGTCCTGCTGCGGCCATCGCCGCAAGGCTTCACATCCAGCCGGCGTCAGGCCATACACTCCTCGATCGAGCCGCTCAAACCAGCCATAAACATTCGCAAGCAGGATCTTCCCCGCATCCGGAATGCTGGACCTGACCTGACGCACACGCATCGGCCCTGACGATAGCGCCAAAGCGCAGCCAAGCGCCTGCTGGCGATACGCGGTCATGATCGGCGCGCGAGTGCTTCCGCCTGCTGTTGGATCGCCGCGTCGTTTCCGGTGTTCACGCATGAGCCGCGACCGCCGTTTCGGATTGGTTCGCGGCATCGGCGATATCGAACCAACGATCATGCTGACCTCGCCGGTATCGGCGATACCGAGCATGCCGATCCCGAGCCTGCGGCAAAGGTCGCGGTAAAACGCCTGTCGGCTTCGCGGCCTTTACCCCTGGCCGAGACCCGCGCCGCGATCCAGACTTCATCGGCGATAGCCGCGCGATCGACGGCCTGCAAAATGAGTTCCAGATTGAAAACTCAGTTTCAGCTCGCAAATCACGACAACCGGCGGATCGCCATCGCTCAAACCGACGAGGTCGCAACCGTCAACCTCGCCCTTGACGGTGTAACCCGCCTTTTCAAGAAAGCCTTTGATGGGCAGATAAAGCGATGTTTCCATGTGCCTGCAGGTTCAAATGAGTATCCGCCCCCAGATACATCGATACCCCCGCACAGGACAACCTTCATGGCCGTCGCCACGCGGCTTCGGATCGTCCGCAGCAAGATAGTCGCCGAACGACCTGATGGGATTGTTATAATCTCACTATTCGGTGAACGCTTCCTCCCGTTTGCGGCTGATGCTCGGCGACAGTACCAGCGCCAGCACCGCAACCGCAAAGATCAACAGCGACAGGCTAAGCGGGCTGCGCAGAAAGATCGTCGGATCGCCCTGGCTGATCAGCATCGCACGGCGCAGATTTTCCTCCAGCATCGGGCCCAGAATGAAGCCGAGCAGCAACGGCGCCGGTTCGAAACGCATCTTGCTCAATGCAAAACCGACAATGCTGAAACCTGCCATGACGAAGACATCAAAAACGCTGTTGTTGATGCTGTAAGCGCCGATGCAGCAGAAGCCGATGATCGCCGGAAATAAAAGGTGGTAAGGCACGGTCAGCATCCGGACCCAAAGCCCGATCAGCGGCAGGTTCAGAATGACGAGCATGAGATTACCCGACCACATGGAGACGATCATGCCCCAGAACAGGCTCGGCTCCTCGGAAATCACATTCGGGCCGGGCGTGATGCCCTGGATTATCATCGCACCGACCATCAACGCCATGACCGGGTTTCCGGGAATGCCGAGGGTGAGCATGGGAATGAACGATGTTTGCGCGCCGGCATTGTTGGCGGCTTCAGGGGCAGCAACCCCTTCGATCGCACCCTTGCCGAACTCGACCCGGTTGGGAGAAACCCGTTTTTCCACAGCATAGGCAGCGAAGGAGGCCAGCATAGCCCCACCGCCCGGCAGAACACCGAGGAAGGACCCAAGTGCGGTGCCACGCAAAACGGGCGCACAAATTCGCCGGAAATCGTCCTTCGTCAGCATCAGTCCCGTCACACGCTTGACGCCAACCGAACGCTCCTGCTCGTTTTCCAGATTGCGCAGGATTTCACAAATACCGAATATGCCCATGCTGACGGCAACGAAATTCAATCCATCATAGAGTTCTGGAATATCGAAGACATAGCGTGGCGTGCCGCTTTCAACATCTGTGCCAACTGTGCCAAGCAGCAGGCCGAAGAGGATCATGGCGAAGGCCTTCAGCAGAGAGCCGCTGGCCAGCGCAACGGAGGCGACAAGACCGAGAACCATCAGCGAGAAATATTCGGCCGGTCCGAAATTGAGCGCGACCGCGGCAAGCGGCGGCGCGGCAAGCGCAAGCAGGATGGTCGCCACCGTGCCGGCAAAGAAGGAGCCGAGGGCCGCGGTTGCGAGAGCCGTACCGGCACGGCCGTTACGGGCCATCTGGTAACCGTCAATCACGGTGACGACGGAAGAGCTTTCCCCCGGCAGATTGATGAGAATGGCCGTTGTCGAGCCGCCATATTGCGCGCCATAAAAGATGCCGGCCAGCATGATGAGGGCGGATTCCGGCGGCAAGCCGAAGGTGATCGGGAGGAGCATCGCGATCGTGGCCGTTGGTCCAAGCCCCGGCAACACCCCGATCGCAGTTCCCAGAAGACAACCGATGAAGCCGTAGAGCAGGTTCATCGGCAGGAAAGCGGTCGATGCGCCGAGCCAAAGGTTAGAAATGATGTCCATAAGTAATACAATCCGGTTTCGGGGCTGACTGGCACGCCCTAGAAAAAGTCACCGATAAAGGGGATCCACGGTCCGAAGGCACGAAGAGGGAGCGCCAAGAGCTTGGTGAAAAGCAGGGCCGAGCACCCCGCCAGGAAAACGCCCAGCAGGATGGAGTGACGCCAGTTGGCATAACCACTGGCAGCCGAGGCCCCAACGATGAGCAGGAACATCGTGGGCGCAAGGCCAAGCCCTGCCAGCAGCAGACCGAAGCCGACGGGAGCGAGGATCACCAGAAATAAGCTTTCCAGTTCCAGGTTTCGGTCTCACCCTCTTCAACGCCAACCATCAGCGACTGGATGAGGATCAACGCGCCAAGCGCCATCAAGATCAGGCTCAGCATGGTCGGGAAATAACCAGGGCCCATCTGGAACGAGTTCCCGATCTCCAGATTGCGACCGAACCAGATGAATAACAGGCCGGCAAAAATCATCGTCACGCCGCCGGCGAAGTCGCGACCGTTTTTTATCTTCAGCATGGCACTATACTCGCTGTGGAAATGAGCCGGCCGGAATGACATCGAAGGAAATCATACCGGCCGGCAGCCTGCATCACTGCGGCGGGACGTTCGCGGCCTTGATGACCTCGGCCCACTTCGTCGTTTCCTTGTCGATGAACGCCTGGAATTCGGCCGACGTATTGCCGACCGGCGTCACACCCATTGCTTCGAGTTTCGCTTTTATCGCCGGATCCGCAATGATCTCCTGGACTTCCTTGCTGAGCTTTTCGACAATTTTCGGCGGGGTGCCGGGAGGCGCAAACAAACCATGCCACGAGGTCGCCTCGAAACCGGGAATGACGCTTGCCATGGTTGGCACGTCGGGCAGCAGGCTGGCTTTTTCCAGGCTGGTGACGGCTAGCGCCTTGACCTTACCGGCCTTCACCTGCTGGGCAGCGGTCGGAATATTATCGAACATCATGTCCACATGGCCACCAACAACGTCGAGAATGGCCTGGCTGCTGCCTTTGTAAGGCACATGCGTGATCTTGAGATCGGCCTTGGTGGCCAGAAGCTCGCCCGCAAGATGGATGGACGTGCCAACGCCGGAAGAGGCGTAGGTGTGCTTGCCCGGCTCCGCCTTCAGGAAGGCGATCAACTCCTTGACGGAATTCGCCTTTATCTTATCCGGATTGACAACCAGCACGTTCGGCAGGCTTGCAATCAGCGAAATCGGCGCAAATCCCTTTTCCTTGTCATAAGGCAAGGTCTTGTAGAGCGTCTGATTGATCGCGTTGGAACTGACCGTTCCCATACCGATCGTATAGCCATCAGGCTTTGACCGCGCTAGGTCGCCAAGGCCGATATTGCCGCCGGCACCGGGCTTGTTTTCAACGATGAAACGTTGTCCCAGCCTCTTGTCCAATTCTTCAGCCACAAGGCGGCCGAATGTATCCGTATTGCCGCCTGCGGCAAAAGGAACAATGACGGTCACCGTCTTGGACGGATAGTCTTCGGCAAAACTGGACTGGAGACCGGTTGCGGATATTGCGGCTGTGACAGCCGCAAACGTCATGAAACGCTTGAGGTTCATAGTAATTCCTCCACTTTCTGGCTTCCTGCCAGCACTGTTCACCACCCTTCGAAACCCTCCTCCCGAAGAAATGGAAGCGCTTTCATTTTAGCCCCAAAAATTTCTTCCGCAACAGCAGACGGTGTTTTTTTAATCATTATGTTTCAACATATTGACTTGAATCACTACAATACTTTAGACGCGCATCTTGATTATGCTCAAAATGAAAGCGTAAATCATTTTGAGGGGAACGAGAAATGACCGACTACGAGAAAAGAAGTTATATCGCACCAGGCGGGCCGGTCACGCTCGCCGACATTGCAAAGCTCGCGGGCGTTTCGCCGGTCACGGTTTCCCGGGCGATCAATACTCCCGCTCTGGTCAAGCCCCGCACGCTGGAGGTGATTGAGCGGGTGATCGCAAAAACGGGTTACGTGCCTAATCTGTTGGCTGGCGGCCTTGCTTCCCGGCGCACCCGGCTGATCGCTGCGATCGTCCCAACCGTTTCCAGCACGATCTTTGCCGAGACTATCGAGGGGCTTAACGCTGAACTCGTCGCCGCCGGCTATCAACTGCTGCTTGGCCTTTCCGGTTATGACAATGCCCGCGAGCTGGAACTGACACGCGCGATTTTGGCACGCCGTCCCGATGGCATCGTCCTCACCGGCATCACGCATCTTAAAGGGACACGCGCCATGTTGACAGGCGCGGGCCTGCCGATTGTCGAGATATGGGATTCCACCCCCCCTCACCGCTCGACACTGCGGTCGGCTTCTCGCATGCGGCGGTTGGCGCTCTGGCGGCCGAGCATCTGCTGGTCAAGGGCTACGACCGCTATGCCCAGATCGGTGCCAACGATCCCCGCGCCGTTCAGCGCCGCGACGGTTTCGTCGGTCGCCTCAGAGGGGTCGCGGATGTCGAGTTACCAGCGCTGGAAATGAATTCACCCTCTACCTTTCGGGACGGCAGATTGGCGATGGCGCAGCTTCTGGACAGTGGGCAAGGCAAGCTCGGCGTATTCTGTTCATCGGACGTCGTCGCCCACGGCGCCCCTGGCGGAAGCAAACGCACGCGGCTGCAGCATACCCGATCAGCTTGCCGTTATCGGTTTCGGCGATTTTGACTTTGCTCCCTACACACACCCGCCATTGACAACGATCCGTATCGATCGCCGTGACATCGGCACCAAGGCAGCGCGCTCCATTCTCAGAAAGATAGAAGGCGACCGCAATGTGGAGGCCATGATCAATATCGATTTCCACATCGTTGCCCGCGGCACCGCCTGACGCAGCGCGCTTACGGCCGCTTGCCAAATTCCGCCGTGGCCCGCGTCCAGTGATCGGCCTGTTCCGAAAGCGTAATGCCAAGACCTGGCCGGCTTGGCACCAGCATGCGGCCATCCCTGATCTCCAGCCGCTCGTTGAAAAGCGGATCGAGCCAGTCGAAATGCTCCACCCAAGGCTCAAGCTCGTAGGCGGCCGCCAGATGGAGGTGGATTTCCATGGCGAAATGGGGCGCAAGCTGCAGCTTCCTGGACTCTGCCAGCGCGCAGATTTTCAGGAATTGCGTGATGCCCCCAACGCGCGGCGCATCGGGCTGGATGAAATCGACGGATTTATTCTCAATCAACGAGATATGCTCCAGAACGCTCGCCAGCATTTCGCCGGTTGCGATCGGTGTATCGAGCGTTGCGGCGCGAGCGCCGCATGGCCTTCGACATCATAGGCATCGAGCGGCTCTTCGATCCATGTCAGATTATAGGGCTCCATGAGACGGCCGAAACGCATAGCGGTGGGGCGATCCCACTGCTGGTTAGCATCGACCATCATCGCCACCCTGCCGCCGATGCGCTCATGCACCGCCGCAACGCGTTTGAGATCGACAGCCATATCGGGCTGACCGACCTTGATCTTGATCCCACCTATGCCCGCAGCAACCGAGCGCTCGACATTATCGAGAACTTCCTCAATCGGCGACGACAGGAAGCCACCTGATGTGTTATAGCATTGCACGGAATCGCGGTGGGGCGCCGAGCAACTTGGCAAGCGGCAGGCCTGCACGTTTCGCCTTGAGGTCCCACAAGGCCACATCGAAGGCTGCTATCGCCTGGACGGCAAGCCCGCTGCGACCGACCGACGCTCCGGCCCAGCAAAGCTTGTTCCACAGCTTGCCATTGTCGTTCGGGTCTTCGCCGATAAGGACGCTCGCGATCTCCTTGGCGTGTTCATATTGACCCGGACCACCGGCACGCTTGGAATAGCTGAACCCAATGCCGCTATGGCCGTGCTTCGTCTCTATTTCCGCAAAGAGAAAAGCGACTTCGGTCAAAGGCCTCTGCCTGCCGGTCAAAACCTTTGCATCGCTTATCGGCGCCTTCAGCGGCAGGAAAATCGAAGAAAGCTTTATCCAGGCAATGCTGTCTGCGCCGAGGGCCTGTTTGCCGGTGGCCGGTTTTTTGCTGGCTGCGTATCCATCTTCGCCTCTCTGATTTTCACCCGCCGAGCGGCCCTCGTCTTGACTGATATCGCGGCAATCAATTTAAGTCCAAGTTGTTTTCTGTTGGATATTGATACCAGGATTGAATAGATGCTTGATTTGGGACAGGTCCGTTCATTTGTCGCCATCGCCGCCGAGCTGAATTTCAGCCGCGCGGCCCGGCGTTTGAATATGACCCAGCCTCCACTCAGCCGGCAGATCAAGCTGCTGGAGCAGGAACTCGACGTCACACTCTTCGAGAGAACCAGCCGCAGCGTCGTCCTGACGCCGGCAGGGGTAGCGTTTCTGGCGGAGGCACGGAAACTGCTTGAACAGGGGGATGCAGCGGTAACCGCGACAAGAAGGGCAGCACGCGGGAGTGCGGGAGCAGTGAAAATCGCCTTTGTCGGCGCCAGCACCTATAGTTTCCTGCCGAGGTTCATCAGTCGGGCGCGGACTGCCACACCTCAGGTCGAACTCGAACTGGTGCAGATGGAAACGGCCGAGCAGCTTCAAGCGATCAATGCCGGCGATATCGATCTCGGACTTTCCCGCCCGCTTACCGGCAATCATCATCTGGAAAGCCTGTGCGTTGCGCGCGAACCCATGATGCTCGCCATCCCTCGCGCGCATCCTCTTGCCGCAAAACGCCGACCTGCGCTGGATGCGCTCAATGGTGAGCCCTTCATCATGTTTTCCCAGCCCGCACGCTATCTGCACGACAAGCTGACCAGACTGATAGAGCAGAACGGTATTGCCCCCCGCGTCGTTCAAAGCATGACCCATTCTCAGGCCATCCTCTCACTGGTCAGCGCCGGCATCGGCCTGGCGCTAGTTCCGGCCGGCACCCAAAACGCCTGCTTCGATGATGTGATCTTTCGATCTTTGGATTTGCGAGAAGAATGTGTTGCAGAGCTTCACGCCATTTGGAGTCCCGACAACCGCAATCCTTTGCTGCCGGAAGTACGCAACATCGTTACCCTTGGGCACATTTCGTTATGACCTTCATCTCCGGCAACAGGTTAAAATACATATCTTTTGAGGTATCGGGCTTGTTTCTCGAAGCCATTTCGCCTTGATATAATCTGAACGGCCGACCTCTGCATTTCGAAAACTCAATGAGATTCCTGCCGAGCTCGCAGAAACAATTTCAAGGCACCCCGCATGCCGGTCTTTAGGCACGCCATGGGTCTACGAGAACAACGCCTGTACCTTGGAAATCATGAATGTTGCGTGTGACAACCACTAGTCCATGCACGATCGCTGTCGCAGCAATGAGTGCATCTGCTTCATTGCGGCGATCCGGAATATGCAAGTGAGCACATCGCGTCGCAATTGCTTCATTGATAGAGAGGATGCGCTCAGCGAACTCCGGGCGAACTCGGCTATCCATCCAGGCTCGTAAGCGAGAGCCCTGCTCGATGTCGCGTCGCTGGATGCTGAGTATCCCGCGCTCAAGCTCTAAAATTGTTATGGCAGAAATATACAGATCACGAGAATCCTTGGCACCTAACCAAGTCGTCACGTTCAGATCAGCCTTACCGTCACCCACTTTACGCAGCTCGGAGACAACGTTTGTGTCGAGCAAGTATTTCAAGAGAGATCAACTTCGCGAGTTGCAATGGCCGACCGAGACGGATCGAAATCGATATTCGACAATCCTGGCATTGAAAGCGCCTCGACAAGATTGTGACGCTTACCTGTCAGACGCTCAAACTCACGGTACGTCATCAACACATGCGAAGGTCTGCCTCGATCGGTGATAACGACAGGCCCTGCCTCAGCAGCTTTTTTCGCTCTGCCAACATCGTGATTCAGTTCGCGGCTGGTCAAGTTAGTCGTAGCCATAGTCGCCTCCATGTAGAAACGTATCTACATATAAGGCTTTCATTTTAGTCGCGCAATCCCTTTCTGGCACCGCGTGGCTGCCAGCCTTTTAAGTGATCTGAACCCTTCAAACTGGACCGTTTTTGGTTAGAGTTTTCCGGTGCATTTTCCTGGCTGGGAAAGGAACGGAAGACGATGAAAGCATCACAGTTTTCGGACGCACAGAAGGCGTTCATTCTGAAGCAGGGTGATGAAGGAGTGTCGGTTGCGGAGATCTGCCGGAAGGCGGGGATCAGCCAGGCGACCTATTTCAACTGGAAGAAAAAATACGCGGGCATGCTGCCGCCGGAGATGAAGAAGCTGAAGCAGCTCGAGGACGAGAATGCGCGGTTGAAGAAGATCGTCGCGGACCTGACGCTGGACCGTGAGATGTTGCAGGATGTCATTCGGCGAAAGCTCTAAGGCCTGCTCGGAAACGCGAGATGGTGAAAGGCATGTGCCGGGATTGGATGATCTCGATCCGGCGTGCCTGTGGGGCACTGAACTTCGATCGGTCGACCTACCATTACACCTCTCGCCGTGCCGATCAGGCCGGTCTGGAACGTCGTATTCGTGAGATCTGCGAGATACGTGTTCGCTACGGCTATCGTCGTGTGCATGTATTGTTGGAGCGCGAGGGTTGGGGGACCAACATCAAGCGAACCTATCGCATTTACAGAGACTTGGGCCTGCAACTGCGTAACAAGACGCCGAAGCGACGGGTCAAAGCCAAGCTGCGGGAAGATCGGCAAATGGCCGTTGGACCGAACGATGTCTGGGCGATGGACTTCGTTCACGACCAACTCGCGACCGGCAAGAAACTGCGGGTGCTCACGGTGGTCGACACCTTCTCGCGCTATGTGCCGGTGCTTGATCCACGTCACAGCTATCGAGGTGAAGATGTCGTGCAAACCTTGGAACGGGTATGCCGGAAAGTTGGCTACCCGAAGACGATCCGTGTCGATCAGGGGACTGAGTTCGTGTCTCGCGATCTTGACCTTTGGGCCTACGCCAAAGGCGTCACCTTGGACTTCTCACGCCCGGGCAAGCCGACCGACAATGCGTTCATTGAAGCGTTCAATGGCCGCTTCCGCGCCGAATGTCTGAATCAGCACTGGTTCCTGACCCTTGCGGATGCCCGCGAAAAGATGGAGGATTGGCGTATAGACTATAATGAGTTTCGGCCGCATGGTGCGATCGGCAATAAGGTACCGATCTCGCTGATGAAATCAGGAGGCTCAACCAGCCCGCCTCCCTGAATGAAGCCGGAAAACTCTAGCCTCAGATGGTCCAGAAACCTGGGGCGGTTCAAAAAAGCCGAGGCTCTAATCGCAGCCGGATGAAACTTCAGTGGCAGGTCAACCGCGTTGCAGCATCCCTTCCATGATGTAACGCGCATGCGTGAAGACGAAGGATGGCCAGAATTTGCCTGCGCTCAGATCAACGCTGTTGGCAATGACATGAACGTGGGCGTCGATGAGACCAGGCGTGAGTGTCTTTCCCTGACAATCAATAACTATCGTTCCGTCGGGCATACTTGGTGACGAAGAGACTTCGCGAATAGTCCCATCGACCTCCAGAACGGAGAGGCCGTCGATCAAAGTCCTCTGGAAACCATCAAATATGCGAACGTTTTTTGAATAGTGTGGCCATTTCGGTCCAGTTTCTCCGGTGGCATGTAAGGATCGGCGTTGCCGGGGCTTACTCCCGACAACAGCTGTGAAGACTTTGGATAGGAAATTCGTCGGTCCCACGCGCCAGGTGGCATGCACTGCGCGAGAGCGTGAACCAGTATCACGCTACGATATGAAGCGCGTCAGACGAATGTCTCAGCAACGGCAGGAGCCAAAATTCCAACCAGCGTCTTCAGATAGTTTCCGTCTCGCTCATCATAGAACCCCTCGTCCTGATGTGAGACATTGGCCGATCCGATTACCTTACCCTGCCAAACGACAGGAATGTTGATCATGCTACCGATACCCAAACCGAAGATTACCTCATGGTCGGGGGGAAATTTAGCCGGATATCTTCTGCATCCTTTGAGATCAGAACGTTACCGTCTCCGTAGACAACACGACCCCAGACAGTATCTTCCCTCTTCTTTCTCCCCCCTGGAGGATAGGTCAGATTATCACTTGAATAGAGACGTTCTACAGCGCTTCCACCGTCCACAATCCTCAGGACGGTGAAAAGCTTGTGGCCGAAACGGTCCTGGATAATGTCATCGAGAACCTTGGCATTTTCGGTAAAATCGCTGCGGGCCGTGGTAGCAGCGACCAGGCGTGCAACATCCTCCAGGACCGGGGTCTTGGTTTTCATGGCGATCTATTCCTTTCAGGGTGTAGGGTTCTGGGGATTTAACACACCCAGCACGGAAGCGGGACACGACGGGATGATCTCGCGCTTCTGGAATAAGGCCGGTTACCCTGAACCTTAAGACAATCAGAAGTGTCGCACTGAGAAAGAGTTCTCGCATCGCTGCGCCCTGGGGCGGCGTGATATAGGGAATGAAGGGAATCACGAAGCGCGAACCCTCAAGAATGACAATGATGATGGCGGCTCCTAGGACCGCACCTCGATTGTTACCGACGCCGCCGACGAGAAGAGAAAGCTTGATGTACAGCGTGAGCAGTGGAACAAACAACTCCGGCGAGATGAACGAGGTGTAGTGGGCATAAAGGCCACCCGCCAGACCGATGATGCCGCTGCCCAGAGCAAAAGCCTGCACCTTGAAGGCCTGCATATTCTTACCAGCCACGCTGACGACTACATCATCGTCACGCACCGCGCGCAGCACTCTTCCGAACGGGGAGTAGAGGATGCGCTGGCAGCAAAAATAAAGCGCCGCCAAAACCAGTACTACTATGCCAAGATAGACCAGATTGAATTGAAGCAGGCTGAGATCTGCCCGAAAAGGACCTGGGATGCCCGAAATTCCGTCTGTGCCGTTGGTCAGCCATATTTCGTTGGACGCGACAATGCGGATCGTTTCCGCAAAACCGAGGGTCACGATGGCAAGA
Organism: Aphelenchoides besseyi; assembly: GCA_024699855.1. Classification (NCBI taxonomy): domain Eukaryota; kingdom Metazoa; phylum Nematoda; class Chromadorea; order Rhabditida; family Aphelenchoididae; genus Aphelenchoides; species Aphelenchoides besseyi. Next base: position 59,707 of record JAMPIQ010000007.1, on the reverse strand, counting down.
TAGTGATCCTTCAGGCGTCGGGTCACCATGGCAAGTCCCGCGCCGACTATTGCGGCAGCGATCGTGCCGAAGATGATGCCTGCCCATATGGGCAGTCCAAGCGTCTTGGTCAGGATGGCACTGGTATAGGCACCGACCGCGGCTGAACCGACGAGGCCGAGATTGACGAGGCCCGCCATGCCCCACATGACGTTGAGACCGAGGGCCATAACGGCATAGATACCCGCCACGACCGAAATGCTGATGATGTAGACTTCCATGACTAACGAGCCTCGCGACCGAGAAGCCCTTGCGGGCGTAGCGTCAGGATCAAGATAATCGCGACGAAAGCGATTGCCGACTTGTAGCTGGCCGGCAGGACCAGCAATGAGAGTTCCTCTGCAATCCCGACAAACAAGGCACCTGCCACGGCGCCTGGAATGCTCCCTAACCCCCCGACGACAGCCGCCGCAAAAATGGGCAGCATTGCACGCGAGCCTGTCATCGGGTCGATGGAGGCATCAAGACCAAGCAGCATGCCACCCAGCCCCGCAAGACCCATTCCCATGAATGATGCGATGCGGGCCACGATGCGGGAATCGATCCCTTTGATGTCGGCGAGTTTCGGATTATCGGCAACAGCCCTCATTGCCTTGCCCATGCGGGTAAAGGACAGGAACCCGAAGACAATTGCCATCGTGACCACAGATACCATCAGGTTCTTGAGCTGCTGGGGCCCAAGATGAATGCCGAGAAGGGTGATGTCGCGGGCCAGAGGAAGATCGTATCCACGAAGATCGCTGCCATAAAAAAGGCGAACGACGTTCTCCAGCCCGATCGTCAGAGCTAGTGAGCCAATGGCCGTGGTAATCACGCCTGCAGTGCGAAACGGCTTCAGAATGTATTCATCGGTCAACAGGCCGACCATTCCGCTGACCAGCAGCGCGACAACAAGCGCAGGGACCACCGACAGACCAAATTCAACATTCGCAACCCAGCCGGCAAAAGCACCCACTGTGGCGTGGGACGCAATTGCGAAATTGGGAAACCTGAGCACGGAATACATGGCCGTCAGACCGATGGCCGGTATGGCGAGAACACTTCCCGCCATGATTCCGTTTGCGATTAACTGGAGAACATTCATTCCGGGTCCCCGATCAGACGATCTTGATCAACTGGATCGCGCCATTCTTGGCTTCGCTGTAACGGAACCGGCAATCGACGATATCGCCTTTTTCATTGAAGTCGCAGGTGCCACTCGCACCATCGTAATTGACATCCTTCCCGTCGCGGAGAAGCTTCAGTCCCTCAACAGCCGAATACGTTTTTTCTCCATTGCCCTGAGAGATCAGACGGACGGCGTCGCGAATGTCCGTCCCCTCCGCTTTGCGAGCCTTTTGGATCGCAAGCAGGGCAAGCGAGATCCAATCTGTTGCCTGGGCTTCATAGGAATCTGCGGATTGATTGTTCAGGCGTTTCTGCGCCAGCGCGTAAGCTTCGCTGTCGACGTCACTCGACGGCTGAGCCGTCACAAGACCATCGGTTACTTCGGATGGAATACCTTCTGCCACCTTTGTGGTATAGGCGTATGACTGGGTGATGCGTCCTCCCTCATAGCCGGCACGATAAAGGTCTTTCAGGAGCACAGTCAGGTCTGGTCCGTAACTGTTGAGGTAGATAAAATCGGGTTTGGCGGCGATAGCGCTATCGATTTCCGAGCGGTAGCTCGACTTCGATGGCTCGTAAATCAGCCCGCCAACAAGCTCGGCTCCGTTAGACGCCAGAACGGAAGCGATCTGGTCCTTCATTGTCGCGGCGAACGGCGTCTGCACCGCCACGTAGAACACCTTCTTCGCACCGGTAGACACAAGATATTCGGCATGCTTGGTTGCCTGAAGGGCCGTGTTTGGGTTGTGTTCGGAAAATATAGCCCTGATGCGGCAGCTGCGTGATCGAATCCGCACCCGATACGGTCATCAGGCATGTCTTGCTCTCCCAGCAGACCGGTGCGACAGCTGAGGTTACGGCAGATGCCCAGGTTCCCATGACAACTGGAACGCGGTCCACACCGACGAGCTTCTGTGCGGCGCGAACGGCGGCCTCGGGATTGGTCTGGTCGTCTTCAACGATCAGTTCGATCGTTCGGTTCAACACGCCACCGGCTCCATTGACCTCGTCAACCACAGCCTGCATCGCCTTGAGCATGCGTGGACCATCTTGGGCACCTGCCCCCGTGAGAGGCGTCAGCACGCCAAGTTTTATTGGCGTTTCAGCGCGGATGATTGCCGGAGCAAATACGCTGCTGGCAACGATGGCGGAGGCGGAAAGGAATTCTCGTCTGTTCATGGCATTCCCCTTTTTTGTTTGAATGGCAGTAGTATCTATCAACCTCCGAGGAACATCCTGTTGATGTCCTCGTTCGCGAGCAGGTCTTCGGATGGCCCCTCGATGCTGTTCCTTCCGTCGACAAGGATGTAGGTGCGGTCGGAAATCTCCATGGCTTCACGCGCATTTTTGCTCGACCAAAGCGATAGCCTTGCCGGAATCTCGGAGTTTGCGAATTTCGCGGAAGAGTTCGTCTGCAGCGGCCGGAGACAGACCGGCGGTCGGCTCATCAAGCAGGATCAGGCCCGGATCCACCATGAGCGCCATGCCTACGGCAAGCAACTGACGCTGCCCTCCAGACAGGGTGCGTGCCAATTGACCCTTCTTCTTGGCAAGAACTGGAAAATGGCTCATGACATCGTCAGCACGAGCCCGAAAATGTTTTGAGGCAATGTAGCCACCCATCTCCAGGTTCTCGTAAACGGTCATGTTGCCGAAGACATTATGTTCCTGCGGGACGAAGGCTATGCCATGACGGGATACGTCGTGGGGTTTCAAACCGCTTATGGGTGTTTTTGTCGTAGACGATACGCCCCTGCGAGGGACGCAGTAGGCCAGCGATCGTTTTCAGAAGAGTGGACTTGCCTGCTCCGTTCGGACCAACGATGCAGACGATCTCTCTTGGCGAAACATGAAAATTGACGCCCTTGAGGATTTGATCACCTGCGGAGTAGCCAGCGACTATGTTTTCGACCGTCAGATCACTCATCGGCGGCTTCCCATATAAGCACTCTGGACGTCCTTGTTTGCAGCCACGAACTCGAATGTCCCTTCAATCATCTTCCTGCCATCCGCCATGACGATCACGTGGTCGCAAAGCCTGGAAATCAGGTCCATCTGATGCTCGATCAACACGATCGTCACACCCTCCCTGGCAATCGCCACGAGACGTTCGCCGATCTCTCTGACAAGCGAGGGATTGACCCCAGCCATCGGTTCATCAAGAAGAAGCATGCTAGGATCACGCATCATGGCGCGACCGATTTCGAGCAGCTTTTTCTGACCGCCAGAGAGATCGGATGCTTTGTTGTCGAGAACGTGCGAGAGCTTTAATCGCTCAGCGATTTCCAATGCCTTGGCGAGCAATTCCTCTTCGCGGCGAATGCTGGCACTGCTGCGCGTTAGCGCCTGTAACAGGCCCTCGCCCGGCTGGTCGGTCCCGTAAAGCAACAAGCTTTCCAGCACGGTCAAACGCGGAAACCCGCGTGCAATCTGAAACGTACGCACGAGCCCAAGGCTTGAAATCTGGTCGGGCCGCATCCTCTCGATACGCTCGCCCTTAAATCTGATCTCTCCGCTTGAGACGGGCAAAACACCTGAGATACAGTTGAAGAGCGTCGTCTTTCCAGCCCCATTGGGTCCGATCATTCCAACGATCCCGCCTTCGGCGATTTCTAAATCGACTCCTGAAAGGGCATGCACCCCGCCAAAATGTCGTGTCACTCCGCTAATTTCGAGCATACCAACCTCAATGAAAACAACTGCGCACGACGGGAAGTTCAGTATTTCCGTTTGACGTAATATCCGGCCACGACGGTAATCGCGATCGTGACGGAGAGGAGGATAAATGACAGTGCAGCGCCGAATGGCCAGTTCGCCTTGTTGAGAATTTCACCCACGATCATTGGTGACATCATGCGAAATGACGGACCACCGAGCAGGACTGGCGTTGCATAGGCATTCATTGTCAGAATGAAAGACAGGACGAAGGCAGCGAGAAGCCCCGGTATGATTTGCGGGAGCTTCACAAGCAGAAAGCTTTGCAACGGCGTAGCCCCCAGGCTTGAGGCCGCGAACTCCACATTCTCGTCCAGCCCCTCCAGTACGCTCTGTAGCGTCAACACCACATAAGGAAGATTGACTGCGACGATGCCCACAAAGACCGCGAAGGGCGTATACATTATTTCAAGCGGCGTTGAGATCAGTCCCAGCGAAAGCAGCCCATAGTTCAAAACCCCGCTCTTTCCGAAAGCAACCATCCAGCCTGCTGCTCTGACTGCGTTTGAAATGAACAGCGGCAGGATAATGAGCATGAGCAGGAAGGTTTTCATGCCTCCATGTTTGCGCGATATCCAGTTCGCCAACGGCAAGCCAACAACCAGGCATACGACCGTCACACCAAAGGACATCAGGATCGTTGTCCGCATTCCGTTTAGATAATAACTATCCGAGAAGAACGCCGAGAAGTTTGCAAGCGTGAAATCGCTTACCATGAACTGACCTGGCACATAGCTGTTCAGGCTGTATCGTAAAAGGTACAACAGTGGCAGTGCCATGAAGACCAATACTATGGTCGTCGCGGGCATAAGCATTCCCGCTGCGGAAAGATTGTTTTTCTGCATTACCCGCTATCCGGATGAGTGTTCCTGGCGACAGCTACCCGCGTTCTCGAGCGCGAGTAGCGCAAATCAGTTAGCGGTCATCAGGACTTGAAGTCCTTTTCCCACCAACTTTGCAGACTTGCATCGACTTTCGCCATGTAATCGAGGTCAGGCTGTACGAACTGCTGATCAGGCTTGTAATCGATGACCGCTTCGAGAGCGGGATCCAGCTTTACCGTCGAGTTTGGCGGCGCGTATCCCATTTTTTCAGCGAATGCCGCCTGCGGACGCTCGTCGAGCATCGCGTTGAGGTAGGCGAATGCCGCTTCCTTGTTCGGGGCGTTCTTTGGGACACCGACGTCGGAAATGTAAAGTGCCAACCCTTCCTTCGGAATAGCAACATTCACGTCAATCCCGGCATTCTTCCACATAAAGCCACGCGCATTCCACATGATGCACATGACAACTTCGCCGGATTTCAGGGCCTGCGCCATGGCTTCATTCGTGGGGTAAATTTTTACACCCTGCTTCTTTAGCTCAAGCAGCTTTTCCTTGCCGGGTTCGACATTCGATGGCCCACCGCCCGCAATCATTGCTGCCGATTCAATGGTGTTCTGATACTGAATATCGATGACACCGACGCGGCCGGCATACTTCGGATCCCAGAGATCGGCGTAGGAAGTCGGTGCAGGATTGACCTCGTTCGGATTGTAGAGAATGACACGCCCTGTATACATGTGAGGCACGGAATACTTCGTACGAAGGAAGGGGTGGACCTTCGCGAGATTGGGAATTTTCGTCTCGTCGAGCTCCTCGAGGGCGCCGTTGGCGTACATCTCGTACGTGCCCTGACGCGTCAGGCAGGCAACGTCCATCGTCCCACGGGGCAGACGGCGCTCCGCCAAGATCTTTGATTTGCGAACCGTCTCCGCCGCCGGATCAAACACGACCTGCAGGCCGCTATCCTTCAAAACGGTATCGACGATGTTCGCCTGCTGCAAACTCTGGTAATCGCCTCCCCATGTGCCAACTATGACACGGCCGCGAGCTTGAGCGAAGCTCGGTAGAGCGGACGATACGAGGGCTGTTGCAGACAGTATTCCAAAGGTGCGACGAGTAATGTTCGGCATTTTTGAGTTCCCCTTATTGAATTGAAATCTGATGCACGATGTGACCGACGACGCGCCGGCTCCTGGTCAAAGCGGAATGACGTCTTTCTTTGCGATGCTGACGAAAAGAGGACTGTTGGCCGCAGTCGAGAGGCCTTCAAAGTCCAGTTCACGCGGCGATGTAACCGCCTTCAGTCGGGTTCCGCTTTCAAGTTCGATATCTGCTTCGACCATCCCGCCTAGGAAGACGCAGCGCTCGAGGCGGCCACGAAAACAATTAGGCTCCTGCGTCGTCGCATTCCTCGTCAACCGAATGGCTTCAGGTCTGATAAGGATTTCCTCAGACCCGGCCCGATGGATAGCGGCCTGCAAAAGCAGACCATTCTCCGTCCTGAACGCGCCGGCTTCCATGGCGGCCCCTTTGAGGAAATTGGTGGCGCCCGATGAAGTCGGCCACGAAACGGTTGGAGGGCGCGTTTGTAAAGGTCGCTGGCCGAGCCCACCTGCTCGATCACTCCGCCCTGCATAAGAACGAGGCGGTCGCCGACAGACATCGCCTCTTCCTGATCATGTGTCACCATGATCGTGGTGATGCCGAGGGATTTCTGCAGATTTCGCAACTCGTCGCGAACCTGAAGGCGTAGCTTGGCGTCAAGATTGGACAATGGTTCGTCGAGAAGAAGTATATCAGGGCGGATCGCAAGCGCCCTTGCGATGGCCACGCGTTGCTGCTGACCGCCGGAAAGTTGCTTGGGAAAGCGTCCCGTCAGATGGGAGAGCTTCACAAGGTCCAGTGCGTCACCCACTCTTTTGCGAATTTCCTCTTCAGATACCTTTCGACGTCGCAAACCAAACGCAACGTTCTCGAAGATCGAGAGATGAGGGAAAAGGGCATAGTTTTGGAACACTAGCCCGATATTGCGCCGATGCGGAGGCTCGTGGGTAACGTCTCGCCCCCCGATCGCAATCCGCCCTGCGTCTGGCTCGATAAAGCCTGCCATCATGCGCAGCGTCGTGGTCTTCCCGCAGCCGGAAGGGCCAAGGAAAATCAGGAACTCGCCTTGTTCTATCTTCAGGGAAATATCGGATACGGCGCGGAACGTGCCATATTGTTTCCTCAGGCCGGTAATCTCGACGTTAGCCATCACACAATCCTGGAAATATTGACGAAACGGTTGGAAACAATCAGGGCGGTTGCCACGAAAGCGACCTGAAGCACGGAGACAGAGGCAATCGTCGGATCGATTTTCCACTCGAGATATTGCATCATCGCCACAGGAAGAGTGACCTGACCTGGACTTGCCAGAAAGATCGAAACCTCGAGGTTTCCGAAACTTACGACCAAAGAGAACACGGCCGCTGCAAAAATTCCCGGGCGGATAAGGGGGAGCGTGATCCGCCAAATAATCCCGGCCGGGGTGTCCCCTAGGCTTGCAGCCGCTTCCTCGACAGAAAGATTGGCGCCCTCCAATGACGCGACCAGAAGGCGAATGCACCAGGGTATAGTCAGAAGAACATGTCCCATGACGAACACGCCGACAGAGCCCGAGAGTGGTAGTCCCTGTCGCGATTTCGATCTCGACGACTGTGATGTAGAGCGATGCTCCGATTACAATGGCCGGTACAGTCAGCGGTGACATCAGCAGTTGAAGGATCGCTGAGCGGCCGCGAAAACGCCCGCCGGACTATGATGATTGCGGCGGGGATGGAAACGGAAAGGCCGGCTGCGGCTGCGAATGCAGCAACCACCAGACTGAGAATGAATCCGTCGAGAAACTGCGGTTGGCGGAACGCCTCTTGATACCAGTGAAGCGAATAAACCCTCCACCGGAAGTGAAAGGATTTCGTTTGAAATTACCGAGAGCCAACATACCAGGATCAGGGGTAACAGCATCAGTCCCAACGCCATGAGATTGACGCTGCTGACGAACCAGCGCCCCGCTTTTTCAGGAAGAGTGCTTCCTTTGATCATGGGAGTCAGTTTCCGAGAGTGTTTTTGTAGAACTGGCCACCACGAACAATCATGGCGAGGCTCTCATCGGGTCGCGACAGAAGGTCGATGTCCTGGAGCGGATCGCCATCGACAACGATAAAATCGGCATAAGCGCCTTCTGCGATGACACCAATCTGATTTTCCATCATGCAAAGCTTCGCAGCAACGCGGCTTGCAGAACGAATGATCTCATGCGCCGACAAGACTTTTCCACGGATCGAGAATTCCATCGACTGATACTTGTGAAGCTGACCGAGCAGGTCAGATCCGAAGGCCATTTCGAGGCCGGCATCGCGCATTATCCGCAAGGATTCGAGACCTGCGACACGCACGGTATCGATTTTTGCCTGAGAGTCTGGGCTTAATCCGAACGCTGCACCTTCGAGAGCGAGCCCTTCATAGGCAACAAGGGTCGGGCAAGCGATTGCACCGGCTTCAGCGGCCAGTTTTCGCCGTGCCGGACGTGATCAGATTGCAGTGTTCGAGCGATTTGACACCACATTCCACCGCTCGACGGATCGAGGCATCCGAATAGGTGTGAGCGGCCACATACATACCGTAGTTTTCGGCTTCTTCGACAATCGCTACAATTTCTTCGCGGGAGTACTGAAGTACGTGGATCGGGTCGTTTGGCGAGGAGACTCCGCCGTTCGCCATGATCTTGATGAAGTCCGCGCCGCCTTTTATTTCTTCACGCGTGGCGCGTCGAACTTCATCGACACCGTCTGCAATTCGGCCAAGTGCACCAAGGGAGCCCGCGTGCAATTCGCGTTTGTCATGACGGCTTCGGTAATCGCAATGGCCCACGGTCTGGCTGAGAGCCTTGCCGCAGATCACCAGCCTTGGCCCGTCAATCATGCCTTCTTCTACCGCCATTTTCATCCCGAGGTCCGCTCCGGCGAGATCTCGAACTGTCGTGAAGCCGCGCATCAGCATGTCACGCATGATCTTGCGCGACCGCAAGGCAATTAGAGAAGACGGCAGTTCTGCGTTCTTAGCCAGATCAACAAGCGTCGCGATGACGTGAACGTGGGCATCGACAAGGCCAGGCATCAGAGTGCGGCCTTTAAGATCGATGCGTGCAACTCCGGCTGCCACGATTGGTTCAGAGGAAACACGAACAATTCGATCCCCCTCAACATGCACCTCTATACCGTCGAGAAGCACGCCTGTATCGACGTCGAGAACCATGCCACCGTGGAAAATATAACTGTTCATAGGAACCCCTGCTTTCGTATTTTCTTAACATTACAAACGGGCACGTCTGTTTGTAAATAGAGAAAATCTAAAAAGTGCCCTACACGATGCATTTGCTGCACATGCACATTTTCAGGGCAAACTGAGTGCATCTGCACAATGGCGCGCTATCCCAGTCAACCCAATAAAGTTGCTATCTTTTTGAGATTTCTATATTTTTAATATAATATATGTATGTCGACAAAATACCGGCGCGATATTCGCACTGCACTCAACGCGATACCTACTGTTGCTTCACGACCGGAAAGCATGTTTCAAACATTCGCCTACCCGGCGGGCGCAGCATACCTGCAACGTTCAATCGTCCCGGAACCGGATACGCGAACCGGAGAAGTCACCCGGAGAGTTTGGACAGATCAGTGTCAGCCACACAAAAATCAAATGCAGAGCAAAAGCCGCGCATCCGCCGCTTACTTGACGGATTTTATTGGCCAAAAACACCGCAATGCGCCATAGCTGAGTGGTGAGACGTGATAAAAATTGAAGCTAACCCATTCGAAGCAGAAGAAGCCCAATTTAGGACGTTCACAACTTCACATCACCGCACCAAATGTGACTACGGCGTTCTCCAATCATCTCCATATGCGGAAACCAACATTTCCTTCCATTTTCCCAGCAGGCTTCTCTGAAGCTCTTTGGTCGAATTGGAACTGAAACTGCTGTGAAGCGCTATGCCACGCAGGACACACAGGCTAAGTTGTATGAACTCGTCCGTTTCCGGCCGATCGAGCGAGACGCCGAGCAACTTTGCGATAGCCTTGTCGCGGCTTGATGCCCCATTTGACCCATATCTCACGGATACCATTGCCTAATTCGTCATCATTGCGGGACGCCAGCATTATCTCCAGAGATGCAATGTAGTTTCCGGCCTGAAACAACCTGTCCCAAAGAAAATCCGTCACTTCATCTGGAGAGAGGCGGCGCTCATTCTTTCCGATGAACTCAAGCCAGTCGGTCTCCCAGGAAAAAATGAGATAATCAAACGCGGCGATAATCAGTGCGTTACGGCTTGGAAACTGATGGGTAAGCGCTCCGCGGGAAACATTCGCTCTAAGCGCAACATCTTCAGTTGAAAACCGTCCGTAGCCCACCTCATTCATCGCGTCGAGTGCCGCTTGGCAGAGCTTTTTACGTGTTTCCTCCTCAGATCGCTCGGCCTGGGTTCGACGCATCTTATGGCCGCCTTCTAGTCTACTGGTCCCTATTGCGCTTATCGCTGCGACCTACAATGCCCACTGCTTTCCCTGAATGACGTGCAAAAATTCGCCATTCCATATCATTCGCCTTAGAGCTTCTTTCCTCTGCAAAGGTCAAGAAATTATTTCAGTCGCAACTCTGTGACGATCCCTTGCAGTTTTTTCTAGAAGCAGAGTGAACGCCCAGTTTCAGAAATCAACGAAGAAGGAACGCAATCCAGTGTTGCGGTTTGCTCTTGAACCAATTCAAACTGTCGACGAATAGTATAGCGGATCGCAAGCATGGATTTATAATTAGAATCCTGCCCGTCAAAAATCCATGTTCTAAAATCAGCGTACCCGGCTGGCGAGCGACCCCGCCGTGGCGCATCGAGGCGTCCGAAGACGCTAAGCTCGAGGGCACGGTCAGATACCGAATCTTTGGAGTTCGCCGGACATTACCAGTCGTTGCAGTGGCATTTCAGGCTTTTCGATCTGACGAATGAGGCCTTCGACCAGATTACGACCGACCGCAACCATATCCACCGAATGCGCGATCAGGGGTATGGAAAGGGGGGGTAACGGCACATCTGCGTATTGTCGCGTACGACGATACGGACATCCTGCCCCGGAACGAGATTGCGCTGCCGCATGGCACTTAGCGCGCCAAGCAGGCCGAGTTCACTGGCACAGATCAACCCCGAGATCGAATCTGGCAAATCGAGCAATCTGTCGACCCACCGCTCACTCGCGGCGATGGTAAATTCCTGATAGCCGATCAGTCGCGGATCGATTTCCAGCCCGGCCTCGACCATTGCCCTCGAATACCCGGCCATGCGCGTGGTGCTATACTGATCTTCGAGCGTCAGAAGTTGCAGGGCAATAGACCGGCATCCCTCCTTCACCAGCATCTGTACGCCTTCATAGGCAATTTGCTCGTTGTCGATATCGACATAAGCGTAATCGAGATCAGAACCGCTGCGTCCGAAGGCAACGAACGGAATTTGCTGCTTTAGCAAATATGGCACTCGTGCATCATCGGCGACCATTCTGGTAATGATAATCCCGTCAGCACTTCCTGCCTGAACGACACGCTTCAGGTTCTCCTGGGGATCGTCATCCGGTGTTGTCGATGAAATCGACAGGCTGTAACCGTTTTCCTGCGCCGCAAGTGTCATTCCTTCCATCAGCGGCAGCTTGGCAAGGTCGGAAAGATAGTCCCTCGTCTCCATTGGAAGAATGGCAGACAAAGTCCGCGTTCGTCCCGTTCGTAATGCCGTCCCATGAAGATTGGGAACATAGCCCGCAGCATTCGCGGCCTTCTTCACCCTAGCAATCGTGCTGGGATGCACCTCGGGACCATCCTTCAGCGCACGGGAAACTGTCGTGACTGACAAGCCGAGTTCGGACGCGATTTGCTTCAGATTTGCCCGTCCGTTTCCTTCCATCGACAGACTCATAGCTCCTTTTTCATCGTTGGCGTACACTGCCCGTTCCATCGGAATAAGGGAAGCGCGGATGACATCTATTAAAAACGAACTTGACGAAATGCACTTTTTTATCAATCGTAACGTTACGATTTTTAAAAAATGGCTTAGATCCGAAAGAAATCGTGTTTCAGAGGTGAACAAAGGAGACTGTTGATGTCCCGCATGATGTACTTTTCCGCGGCCATGGTCGCGCTCGTAGCCGCAAGCCCGCTGGCAGCCCAATCCCTCACCATCACCACCGCCGGAGGCGACTACGGCAAGGCGATGAAGGAGGTTATGTGGGGACCCCGCTGCCGCCGAACTCGGCCTGGACGTTCGTGAGGAAACCCAGAGTGACGGTTTCGCGGCTCTCAAGATGCAGGTTACTTCCGGGGCGGTGACGACGGATATTATTCACCTCGGCTCGCCTGAAGGCGCTCAGGCTGCGGCACAGGGGCTGCTGGAGAAGCTGGACTACAACATCATCGATCCTAAGACGCTGCCTGCCGGTGCCGAATCCGAATATTGCTACCCCTTCAGTTCCTACGGCACGGTAATGGCCTGGAACACCAAGACCTTCGGCGCGAATGCACCGAAGAACTGGGCCGAGTTCTGGGATGTCAAGGCGTTTCCGGGCAAGCGGGCTTTGCGCGCCAACGCTCAGGATCTGATCGAGATCGCGCTTCTCTCCGAAGGCGTTGCGCCTGGCGACATATACAAGATACTCGACACGCCCCCGAAGGCATTAAACGCGCTATCGCAAGGCTTGAGGAGCTCAAGCCGGATGTTGCTGTGTGGTGGACATCGGGCGCCCAATCCGCGCAAATCCTCAAGGACGGAGAGGCCGATCTTGTAGTGACCTGGAACGGTCGCGCCCAGAGCGTCAAGGCCGATGGTGGTCCTGCCGACTACACGTTCAAAGGATCTGTGATTGGCACTGACTGCCTCGCTGTTCCCAAGGGTTCGGCAAACCGCGAAGCGGCCATGAAGCTCATCTCTGCGATGACCCAGCCTGCGCGCGGCGCAAAGCTTACGGACTTCATCGCCTATGGTCCGGTCAATCCGGCAGCGTATGAGGGTGGACTCATCCCGCCAGAAAAAATGGCGTTTCTCGCTACGGCCCCCGGCAATGTGGAAACTTCCGTTTTTCTCAAAGGCCGACTGGTGGCTCAAGAACGGTGAAGCCGCTCAACTCGCATTTGACGAGATGATGAACCGCTAACATTTGCGCAGAGAACCACGATCACCATGGCAACGACCTCGCTACCAATCACGATCAGCAATGTGCAGAAGACCTATGGGACTTATGTTGCGCTGAACGATGTTTCGCTTGATATCGCCGCTGGCGAATTTCTGACGCTCCTTGGTCCTTCGGGGTCAGGAAAGACAACGCTTTTGATGGCGCTGGCGGGGTTTGTTCGCCCGGATAGCGGTTCTCTCATCATTGGAGGCCGGGACTTCACCCGGCTTCCGCCCGAAAAACGCGAGATCGGCATCGTTTTCCAGAACTATGCCCTCTTCCCGCATATGAGCGTTCTGGCGAATGTGGAATATCCGCTCGCCCTGCGGCGTGTGCCGAAAGCACAAGCCCGCGAGCGTGCTCTCGCCGCCCTTGCCCGCGTCAAGCTGGACGGGTTCGGCGACAGAAACATCGCGGCCCTTTCAGGTGGCCAGCGCCAGCGCGTGGCCCTTGCCCGCGCAATTGTGTTCGAACCGCGTGTCATGCTCATGGACGAGCCGCTTTCTGCGCTCGACAAGAACCTGCGCGAACATATGCAGTTCGAAATCCGCAAGTTGCATGATGATCTGGGCATCACCACGATTTACGTGACCCACGACCAGCGCGAGGCTCTGACCATGTCGGATCGCATCGCGGTGATGGATGCCGGTGTCATCCAGCAGATCGGTGCACCGCAGGACATTTACCATCGTCCCCGCACACGTTTCGTCGCTGAATTCATGGGTGAAGCGAACGTTCTTCCGGCTCCGGCGCTCAACGCTGGTAGCAAGGGGTTCGCAATGATCCGTGCGGAAAGTTTCCATCTTGAGGCCGATGCGGCCGGTAGCGATCGTGTTTCCATCGCTGGCCATCTCAAGGCTAAGGCATTTCGCGGTGAAAACTGGCTCCTCAATCTCCATCTCGGCAATGGTGAAGAGGTCATGTTGAGTATTCCGGCTACACATTCGGGTGCATGTCCGCAATTGCAGCCCGGTGAACCGGTTACAGCCTATGCGGCTGCGCGACATGTTCACATTCTGGACGAGGGGGCGTCCGCATGAGCGCATCAGACCTTGTAAAAGATACTCGCAAGGAAAGGCGATTCTTTCTGTCGCTGTCCTTGCCAGCCCTTGTTCTGGTCGGGATGGGCGCGATTGTGCCGATGGTCTGGATCCTGCGGCAGTCCTTCCTCAACATTGGCGGCCAGGCAACGCTGGCAAACTATGAGAAAATCCTCTTCAGCGGCCTCACCTGGTCCGCGCTCTGGACTACGATCATGTTGTCCGGGGCCACTCTTGCCATTTGTATCGTTCTCGGCATCCCAGTGGCATTAACGCTGGCAAGCGCACGGCCGAGAATCGCTAATCGGATGCTGATTTTCATTATGTTGCCGCTGTGGACCTCCATTCTGGTTCGGACTTATGGCTGGCTTGTGTTGTTGCGCCGTGACGGGCTTGTAAATCCCACGCTGGGCGCCCTCGGCATAACCGACACGCCGTTGCCACTGGTCTATAATTTCTCCGGAACCCTCGTCGGCATGGTTCACTACATGCTGCCGCTTTTTATTCTGCCTGTTTATGCCGCAATGCGAGACATAGACTCCAATATCATCCGTGCCTCCGCCAGCATGGGGGCCAGCATGTGGCATTGCGTGCGCACCGTCATCCTGCCGCTCTCGGTTGGCGGTATCCTTTCGGGGTCCACCATCGTCTTTATCTACACGCTCGGTTTCTTCGTCACGCCCGCTGTTCTGGGCGGCGGCAAGGTCAACCCGGTCGCCATTCGTATCGAACGCACACTCTCCACATTTCAGGACTGGGGTTCGGCGAGCGCGCTTGGCGTTGTCTTGCTCGTTCTTGTTCTTACGACAGGCGCCATGGTCTTCGGCTTGCGCCAGCTCACAGCCGTGAGGGTTCGCAATGCTTGATGCCTATCAGGACAACCGGCTTTCCAGGACGTGCCTCTGGATCTTTTCGTGCATCGTGCTGGTGTTCATGATGCTGCCGACGCTCATCGTCATTCCCTTGTCTTTTTCGGCATCGGACCTTCTGGAGTTTCCTCCGCGCGAATGGTCATTGCGCTGGTATGGTGCGTTCTTCTCGTCCGCGTCATGGATGGCGGCGCTGAGAACGAGCCTTCTGCTCGGTGTTCTTACAGCCGTGATCGCGGTGCCGATCAGTTTTCTTGCCTGCTTTGCCATCAACCGGCTGACGGGCCGAAGGGCTGCCGCAATCTATATGATGCTTCTGTCACCATCCGTAACGCCAGGCATTCTTCTGGCAATAGGCCTGTTTTTCATTCTCGCGAAGCTCGGCCTTGTCGGCACGCTGACCGGTGTACTGGCCGGCCATGTGGTTCTGGCCATTCCGGTTGCCGTCATCGTATTGTTGCCCTGCTATCAATCGTTTCGACTGGGCTCAGGCCCAGGCGGCCAGAAGCCTTGGCGCGGGCTGGTTTCGCACCATGGGTGGCATCATCCTGCCCCAGCTTGGCCTCAGTCTGACGACGGCCGCGCTGATGGCCTTTCTTACGTCGCTGGATGAAGCGGTGATTTCCATCTTTGTCGCCAGCGGCCAGAACAGCACCCTCCCCAAGCTGATGTTCATATCGCTGCGCGACCAGATCGACCCGACCATTGCCGCCATCTCGACATTGTGGACGGTTCTCATCACCGGCGTCGCACTATTTTTCAACTTGCGCCAGCGTAGCGATACTCTCTGAAAGACTCATCATGACCGATACTCCTGCTACATCTGCCATTCCAAAAGCCGGACTGGCGATCATCACAGGTTCTGCTAACTGGGGACTGGCCTTTCCCGAAGACGTGGGCGTCGATGGTGTCCGTGTTCTTGCGCGTGACCTGGCATTCGAAACCCCCTACGGCATTTCAGAAAACTGGAAGCTGCTCGAATTCGATGCCTCAATTACCGCCGAAGGCCGTAGCAAGGCTGCGCTGTGCATGTATTCCCACGGCAATCCGCGAGACGAGATTGACCATTCCTGCCACCGGCGTGCCTTCTGGGTCCTGATGAATGCCGGTGTGCGGCGGGTTCTTGCCTGCTCGACTATCGGAGCGGTTAATAAGGCGATCCAGCCTGGCGACATGGTTATCAATGCCGATATCATCGAACTCACTCAGACACCCTATTCCCTTCTTCCTGGCCGTCAGCGCTTCGATTGCTCCGGCAAGCGCATCGTCTGCCCGCATTGCGCCGAAACGCTCGCGTCAACAGCGCGCCGCCAATGGCCATCGTCTTGCCGGGTGCATGGTATCGAACAGGGACTTGTCGCAGGACATGTCTATGGACCCCGTTTGACCAGCCCTGCCGAGGCGATGGCCTTTCATTTCCTCGGAGCCGATGTGATCAACCATTCAATAGCGCCGGAAGCCACGCTTTCACGCGAGATCGGAGCATGCTTCGTGCCGTGCGCTTTCGTAACGGCAGGATTCAACGACTACATGGATCGCAACAGGGGAACCTTGTTGCAGGAAAGCGTATTGCCCAGCCTTTCCATGCTCACCTCACGCATTGCCCTGGAAACGGCCGCTGCACTTCCTGATGAGGCTCACTGCGAATGCCATGACCTCAAATCGCCGCAGCCCGAAGAAAGGCATACGCGCTTCTGACGCAAACTGGCGAGGTGGAAGCTTGGCCATGAAAATATTCTTCCGGAAAGCAGAGTCCGTCTGATGTCGGCGGTCCTGATCTCCTGCTATTCTGCCCGGCAGCATGTGCAAGGTAGCGGCAAGGCGAGATGTGCATGCCCACATCGGATCGCCGGCGCCGGTACCGATTATCGCAACGCAGACGTGGAAGTTTCACCGGATGGTTCTGGAACAAGACCTGAAAGACAAGGATCCGCTGACCATTGCGCAAGCGTGGAAGCTGGGCGGGCGGCAGGTGGCGATTGCAACAGTCGTTGAAACCTGGGGTTCGGCACCGCGCCGGGCGGGAAGTCATCTGGTGGTGGATCGTGAAGGCAACTTCGAAGGTTCTGTTTCCGGCGGCTGTGTCGAGGCATCGGTTATCACGACCTGCCTTGATGTCATTGCAGATGGAAAAGCCGTGATGCTGGAGTTCGGCGTCGCGGATGAAACGGCATGGCGTGTCGGATTGTCCTGCGGCGGGCGCATCCGGGTCTATGTCGAGAGGCTCGACTGATGCGGCTGGACACTCTCAAACGGCTGAATATTGCTCGCGAACAGCGCGTCGCCGTGGTCTTGCTGACCGATCTTGCTACCGGCGACGAAACTTTGCTTCTCGAAGGCACATTTTATCCGACGGGACTCCGTGAGGGCGTCGAAAGCGCGTTTCTCGATGGCCGCTCTAGGTTGCTTGGTGAGCGGCAGGGCGGCAAGTTTCTGAATGTCTATCTGCCATCGCCGCGCATTGTCATCATCGGTGCCGTGCATATCAGCCAGTTTCTGGCGCAGATGGCCATGGTTGCCGGTTTCGAGGTGCGCATTGTCGATCCACGCACGGCCTTCGCCACGGTGGAGCGGTTTCCCGGCGTAAACCTGTCGGCAGATTGGCCCGCAGACGCTTTCCTTGCCGATCCGCTCGATCGCTACACTGCTGTCGTAGCACTCACGCACGACCCGAAAATCGATGATTTTCCATTGGCAGACGCCCTGCGGGCGGGTTGCTTTTATATCGGCGCTCTCGGCAGTCGCGCTACCCACGCATCGCGCCTCGAGCGCTTGTCCGGGGAGGGGGTTGATGCGGATGCGCTTCTGGCGATTCATGCGCCGATAGGGCTTGATATAGGCGCCAGTAATCCGGCCGAGATCGCCGTGGCGATCCTTGCCGAGATCGTTCAGGCGCTTCGCGTACGAAACCTACGGCCATCAGGGCGCGGATAGATGAAGTTCGGTCAATTCTCTATCGATGAGGCAGGAGGAATTCTTCTCGCACACGCCATGAAACTGCCTGAAGCGGAGTTTTCCAAGGGACATGTCCTGCAAGACGACGATCTCTGCCGGATAAAGGCCGCAGGGGTAGTGCAGATTACCGGTGCACGCATCGAGGCGGACGATGTGGGAGAAAACGAGGCGGCGTGGATGCTGTCGCAATCGATTGCGGCAGATGGCGTGCGATTTTCTCGAGCGGCGACCGGGCGGGGTCAATGTTTACTCGACGGTACAGGGTGTCTTTACCGTCGAAAGGGCCATTGTCGATCGGTTCAACGCTATCGATCCGGCAATCACCTTCGCCTGCCTTGCCGATCATAGCAGGGTCAATAACGGCGATATGGTCGCGACGTTCAAGATCATTCCTCTGGCGGTTTGCCGGTCGAAGGTCGAGGCAGGCTGCGCGTTGCTGGCTAGGAAAAGACCTTTCGATATCAGGATTTTCCGTCAACATGCCGTGAGCCTCATCGCCACCGTCCTGCCACAGATGAAATTCTCCGTCATGGACAAGACGGCACGTATCCTGGATCGGCGGCTGGCGATCTGCGGCAATCAATTGCGGCGGGAGCTTCGCACAGCGCATGATGTTGCGGCTCTCGCCCGTTCGCTCAGACAGGTCGTCGCCCTGCCGGATGAGGCGCCAAAGCTCATTGTCATCTTTGGCGCTTCCGCCGTCATCGATGAGGCCGATGTTGTTCCGCAGGCCATTCGCGAGGCTGGCGGCAAGGTTTTGCGGGTGGGCATGCCGGTCGATCCCGGCAATCTCATGGTTCTTGGCTGCATCGGTCCAGTCTACGTTATCGGCGCACCAGGATGTGTGCGTAGCCCGAAGGAGAACGGCTTCGACCTGATCATGGAACGTATTCTGACGGGTGAGAACGTGGATGGGCAGGATATTGGCCGCATGGGTGTGGGCGGACTGCTGACAGAGATCCGGACCCGCCCAATGCCCAGGGACATATCGGGGGAACGGGAGAAGCAGATATCGGTGGCAATCGTGATCCTGGCAGCCGGAATGTCAAGCCGCATGGGCCAGAGCGGCGCTCACAAACTTCTCGCACAGTTCGACGGTATACCGCTTGTCCGTCGCACGGCCCTCGTTGCCACCGGTAGCGTTGCATCGTCGGTCACGGTTGTTCTGGGGCATCGTGAACAGGAGTTGCGAAATGCCATTTCGGGCATGGACGTCAGTATTGTTGTAAATGCCGACCCGGCTTCGGGAATGTCTAGCTCACTTGCAAGCGGCTTCGTGACTGGCCAGGTGCGCAAAGCACAAGGCGTGCTGATCATGCTGGCCGATATGCCGGGCATCACCACTGCCGATCTCGACCGTCTGATTGCGGAGTTCCGGCGGTCGGGCGGCACAGCCATCGTCCGCGCGTCCTCGCAAGGCAAACCGGGAAATCCGGTTATCTTGCCAAAAGCCTTGCAGGACGCCGTGTTAAGACTGGAAGGAGATACCGGTGCTCGCCACCTCATCGAAAAATCGGGTCTTCAAGTGATTAACGTCGAAATAGGTCCGGCTGCGCATATCGACCTCGACACGCCGGAAGATATCGCAGATGCGGGCGGCGTTATCGTCGATGTATCCCCTGCGGACGGTACGGGCAATCAAGGTCGTTAGGTGACTACGCCCGAAAAGCAACTAGGTCAGGTGTTCGTTTTCACCCACAGCGTCATCTCCGCCGATTTTTCGAAGCAGATAAAGCAATGCAACCTGTTCAGCGGCATTCAGGCGGCCCATGGTCTGTTCGGTAATGGTCCTGGCTCTTGGATACATCTCTTGCAGTACATCCACGCCCGCTGGCAGCAGCGACATGATCACCTTGCGACCATCGCTGGCATCACGCGAGACTTTGATCAAGCCGCGTGCCCTAAGACGGTCGATGATGCCGCGAATGGTGGCCTGATCGACCGCCGTTGCCTTTACCAGTTCCGTTTGGGAGACGGGACCGAAATCATGCAGCGCACATAGCGTAACGAACTGTACCGACGTCAGGTTGGGATCGACGGCATTTTCCTGAAAAATGGACAGGTGACGCTGATAGGCCTTTCGCAACAGGTGGCCGACCTGTTCGGTGACGCGGTAACCCTCTGCGTCTCCATGTCCTTTAATGTCTTCGCCTGGTGCCATCAATCTTTCATCCGCCCGGTTTTCAAGTCGTCTTTTTCTGAAAACGACGATTCGAGAGGATAGTAATTAAGGGTGAGAGCATGCAAGTGAAAGGCTAACCTTGCTGCAATTGCAATTTGTCCCTGCGCCAAGCTTGCCGCAGGGACAAATGAAGGCACTATTCGAGCGCCATGCTTTTGCTTTCGGCATTGATCAAACACACGCTGATTGCTGCAAGCACGAGCAGTCCCGAAATCACACCCAGCGCCAGTCCGAAGCTGGAAGCCATAATCGGTGCGACGATGGATGGCGCCAGAAGCCCACCGAAGCGCGCAACAGAACCAGCCGTTCCCATACCGCTGGCCCGTAAGGTTGTTGGATAGATTTCCGGCGTGAAAGCATAGATCGCGCCCCATGTACCGAGCAATGCAAAGCTCATCAGCATGGACGCTGCGACAACTATTTCAACGCTTTGACCCAAACCGTAGAGGAAAGTACCGATAGCGCTGAGAAGCAGAAACCCGATGAGGGTCGGCTTGCGGCCCCAGCGTTCGACGCCATAAGCAGCCAAGGCGTAGCCGGGAAGCTGCGCGATTGCGAGAACGACCAGAAAAAGCTGTCCGCGCATGAAGCCGAAGCCTTCACTCGCAAGCCTCACGGGAAGATAGACGAAGACGCCATAATAGGAGATCGAAATCATCATCCATGCGAGCATGAGAAAGATGGTGCGGGCGGCGCAGTTCCCGGCGACAGCAGGGCGGTAAGCGACTTGCGTTCCGGCTTTTGTGGCACGATAGGCGGAATTTCCGCGGTAACACCATTAGCCTTGGCCATTCGTTGGAGAATGTTTCGTGCTTCCTCCGGGCGGCCTTGGCGATTGAGGTAAAGTGGCGATTCAGGCACATAGAAGCGAAGTGCAACGCCGATGAGAGCGGGTAAGCCGGTTACAAAGAAAATCGTTCTCCAGGCTTCGCCCCCGTCGCTTCCTGCAACGAGCGCCAGCATCGCAAGCGCGACCGTTCCGACAGCCCAGAAACCCTCGAGCAGTACCAACCAGCGACCGCGACGGTCGGCAGGCAGGAACTCAGCCATCATTGCATAGTCGACGGGCAAGGTTCCACCCACGCCAAGGCCGGTCAGGAAACGCGCGACATAGAGCCATTGGAGATCCGGTGCGAATGCCGATGCGACGCCGAACACCGCGTCCAGAATGATTGCCGCGAAAAGAACGGGGCGGCGCCCTATGCGATCGGCAAGCCGGCCGAAAACAAACGCTCCAATGAGCATTCCCATAAAGAAGAAGGTGCCAGTCTGAAGCGCTTCTGGCACCGTAACCCCGAAACTTTTCGCTATGGACGGCGCGCTGAAACCTATGGCCAGAACCTGCATGGCGTCGGCTGCCCAGACGAGGCCGAATATAACGAACAAACGTTTCTGGAACGTGCCGACACCGGCCGCCTTTATCCCTTGTTCTATTGTGATTGGAGATTGCATACGTACCCCTCATTCTTCTAATAATTGATGTTTTATCTTTGCGTATAAATCCAGGTCGTGATCTGTCGTCACGTTGCTGACCGCCAGAACTGGCGATCAGAAAGCGCTAAGCGCTATATGCTCGGAATGTCATTTGAAGCCGGAGGTCAGCCGAAATTGTGCTGCATTTCCTTCACGGCGATGTCTCCATTGAGAACCATCGGTTCGTCGTCGAGGAACAGCGAGCAACCGCGCATCGGGATATCCAGATGGCAGGCGGTATCGTTGGGGCCGCCGAGTTCGTTGTTGGGACCGGTGGAGAACATCACGTTGCCGTAGAAGGAGCGTGCTTCCATGCCCATGCCGCCCGGGAATTCGCCAGGGACCATGCGATGCCACTTGGCGTTCTGGTTAAGACCCCAGCCGACATGGCTCATGCCCATACCACGAGGATCGTTGAAACCTGCCATGTAGGACTTGACCAGTTCGGCATCGAGGCCGCCGCGAATGTCGGTGATCCAGCCGTTTTCGATCGTATAGATGATCGGGTCGCGTACGTAGATGTTCTGCGGCAGCAGGATATCGCCCGGCGCAACAACGATCGTGCCATCGACGCCGTCGTCGTCACCGCCGGTGAACACGAAGCCGGACGGCCAATGGTCCCAGCGGCCCGGCTCGTCTGTGCACGCATATTCTGTCACAGCGGGATAGGTGTTGAGCTTGTAGGTAACATCTGTGCCATGCGGAGAGGTGATCCGCATCACCTTCGCCTTGGACAGTAAGTCTCCGGCAAATTCGACGCGTTCGCGCAGTTCCTTCGTCGGGCAGCATGCGCGCGAGAACTTCCGGCGGTTCAACGGCGGTCAAGATACGCGTACCAGCAGCCTGGATCGCCATTTGTTCCGGACTGAAGAGCAGGAAGATGCAATCGATGAGCATGTCGGCGGCCTTCAGGGCTTCTACCGCGTCCGGCATGGCTGCCAGACCCGTCTGGCCAACTGCCCATGCACCTGCCGGCGGCACCGGCGGCAAAACGCATGTGATACATGCTGGCGCCGAGACGCATGCCCGCTGCCATGAAGGCATCAGCGTAGTCGAGGCGCTCGTTACCCTGCGTCAGGACGATGAGTTTTTCGCCCTCGTGAACGCCCGACATCTTCAACTGATGCAGGCAGATTTCTGTGAAGCTGAATTGATCCATGTTCGTTCCCTTTATTGTTTGAAGGCTTGAATGCTTCGTACAGTTACGGACAGTCGGACTTGACCTTGGCGATTTCTGCGATCGCCTCTTCCCGCGAAATGACATCGCCATATTTGTTGTCGATGTCGAAGAGGTTGGCATTGTGCGGATCGGGATGCCGGTCGCCCACACAGTCGCGCACGACGATGCCGCGGAAGCCATATTGGACGGCATCGACAGCCGTGGCGCGGATGCAGCCGCTCGTCGAGCAACCTGCCATCACCACGGTATCGATGCCCTGCGCATGCAGTTGCGAGGAGAGGCTGGTGCCGAAAAAGGCACTGGCATATTGCTTGACGATGATAAGCTCGTTCTTGGCGGGTTGTACCTCGTCGCAAAACTCCGCAAGCACATTGCCTTCGACCATCGCCTTCATGACCGGGGATTTTTTCACCCACATGCCGCCATCGGCGCAATTTTCCGCCAGATAGAGGATGCGCGTGTGAATGACAGGAATGCCGGCCTGTCGCGCGGCCTCGATCAGTTCAGGCGTCTTCGCCACGGCTTCGACGACGCCGGGGGCGTATAGCGGGGCGCCTTCGATTGTGTAGGCTTTCAGAAAGTCTATGACGAGAAGGGCGGGGCGCTGGCCGAAGCCAATGCGGTTGCCCCAGACACCCTGATAATTGGCTTCTGCGGTTTGCATGGCACCCTTCCTCAATAAGCGCCGGACAGAAGCGCACCCGCTCCCGGTACGACAGGTTCAAGGCCCAGCGATTTCAGCATGCAATAGGTCGTGGCAACGGCGGCGGTGACGACCGGCTTTCCAGTCATGGCTTCTACCTTTGCGATGGCTGCAAGCGACGGCATCTGCACACAGGCCGACAGGACGATGACGTCCACATCGGTCAGGTCCAGCGTCTGCACGATGGCAGGAAGATTTTCCGGGTCGTGGCGGGCAACATCCAGATTGTCGGGAATTTCAAGCGCCCGCCAATCCATCACCTCGAAGCCTTCCTCGCGGATGTAATTCACCACTAGTTCGGTCAGCGGCTTCATATAGGGTGCGACGACGGCGATCTTCTTCGCCTTCATCACCTTCAGTCCTTCGATCAAGGCGCCCGCGCTGGTAACGACAGGGATGTTGGTGCCTTCCTCTTTTGTACGCCCCATCAGGCGCTTTTCGGATTCACGGTGATAACCCAGACCCATGGCCATGATGGCGACGAGGCAGGCATAACCCAGAACGTCCACGCGGGCATCGGAAAGCTCGATGGCGCAACGGTCGGATTCGGCGTCCATGGCCGCCAACTCTTCCTTGACGACCTTCTTCATGCGCATACGGCTGGAATGGAAGGTAAAACGTTCCGGGCGAATGGACTGGCGTGCCGTCAGCATCGCCGGAATTTCGGTTTCCATCGTGGTATTGGAACTCGGCACGATCTGACCGATACGATAGAGTTTTTGCACTGGTGTAATCCTCTACAAGATAGCTTGACATCAAACGAAAACGGCGAGCCGGGCGCCCGCCGCAGTCTTCATTTTCAACGGGAGAGGAAGTCTCCGAGCGCGACAAAAAAGCCGTCGAAATCATCCCAAGGAATCATATGTCCAGCATTGGCCACATGGGTGATCTCAAGAGCAGGGCAAAGTGCCTGCGCCTCGTCCACATCCACCTTTTCGATCACACCACCGCGTCCGGCCACCAAAAGCATGGAGGGCACGGAGAGCCTGCCGATATCGGGGAAGATATCGTCCTTGTGGAAATCCTCGAAAGCGGTGACGATGGCAGGCTCGTAGCAAGTGTGAAGCCACTCGGCCCGCAGCCTGAGCTGCTCATCGGTCCAAGTCGGGCAGAACGTCTTCATGCCTTCGGCATCGATGCCTCGCAATGACAGACGAATGCTATCCACATACCACGGCAGCTTGCTCGGATAATCACGGCGACCGGGACCGGATACTGGCGGATCGACGAGGACCAGCCGGGAAAATGCATCGGATGCCAATACGGAGGCACGGATTGCAATGCGCGCGCCCATGGAATGACCGAGCAATGCCGGATGAGACAAACCAAGTGCCGTGGCAAGCCCCACCACATCGGCCGCCATGGCATCAAGACCATATTCGAGGTCCGGACCGGTCGATGAAAGCCCGCGACCGCGTACATCAAGAACATATACGTCGTAACGTTCCGCCAGCTTTTCAGCCACAAACCCCCAGGTGATCGCCGGGCTGGTGATGCCCGGGATCAGGATGACTGCCTGGCCCTTTCCGCCGTAACGCAGATAGTGCTGGCGAATGCCGTTGGCGAAAACATTCGCGCCATGGAGAAAGGCGCTGCTCATGCCGCAGACTCGCTCTTGAGCGGTTCGGCGTAAATGTCATAACCATAAACCCAGGAAGGATCTTCCTGATTGAGAAGGAACGTGTTGGCATTGGAAACGGTCTGGACGCGCGTTGCACGTTCACGGCGGTTGATTTCATATAGCCTGAAGGCAGTCTGGAAATCACCGATGCCGGTTTCCTGCAAGCAACGTGTCAGCATGGCGGCGTCTTCTATGGCCATTGCGGCACCTTGCGCCATGTGCGGCTTCATCGGGTGACAGGCATCACCCAGCAGGACCAGACGGCCCTTGCTCCACAGAGGCAGCGGGTTCCGGTTGAACAACGGCCACTTCGTTACTTCATCAGTGCTTTCGATCAGCGCCTGTATTATCGGATGATAGCCTTCGAAGGCTGCTGCCATTTCGTCTCGGCTGCTGTCCACGAAGGCAGTATCGAACTCCCATGCAGGATGTGGGACACCCGTAACATAATAATATTCATCGCGGCGAGAGGACGAGGTCGTGTAATAGGCCATCATATGGCGGTCTGGACCCCACCACTTGACACATTCCTCGAAATCCAGATCGAATTTACGGAGCCTGTCGGGAGAGATAAGGGCGCGATGCCCGACCCAGCCGCTATAGTTCGGCTTTTCCTCCCCGAGCAGGGTTTCCCGGACGCGGGAGTTGATGCCATCGGCACCGATAACGATGTCGGCCCGAACCGAGGTTCCGTCCTCGAACTCAACCAGTACATCCGTGCCATTGTCGTCAATACGTGCGAGCTTTTTGCCAAAATGCAGTGTGCCTGGTTGAAGCGCGTCGCACTGGATCGCCTGAAGATCGCCGCGATGAACGGTGCAATATTTCGCGCCGTAACCTTCCAGAGCAGCGCGTGCGCGATATTCACCGGTAATGCCGTTGCGACTGACCCAGTGGCTGGGCGTGTTGCTGATGCTTACGACCTTCTTGTCCACGCCAATGCGCTCGAAGATCTTCAGGACGTTTGGCCCCATATGAATGCCGGCTCCCAGACGCGAAAAGCTCGGCGCCTGCTCGTAGACATCGACAACGAACCCTGCATTCTGGAGCAGGGCTCCGGCAACGGCGCCTCCAAGGCCAGCGCCGATAATCGCGATTTTTTGCTTCCCGTTTGACATGCTTCAATCCCCTCGCGGAAGAGCGACAGCGCTTTCCGGCTCGTCATCGTTTCAGTGAGTCAACAATAGTGTATACGCTCTAATATGCAAGACCAAAAACCGAGCAAATGGCGTTAAAGATCGCTAAAATAATAGGCTTTGTCCTGAAAATTAAGCAATTTACGTATTGTCAACAATGCTTGATTTGGAGCAATAAAAAGTGTATACACTTATATATAACGGAAAGCCGACAGTCCGGATATGCGTGCGCGAACGGGTTGTGACGGGTGGGTGGCAATATGAAAGCAGGCGAAGGCATCGTTTGTGTGCGGCCAAAAACGGGGGTGCCTATGATTGTTGCCAGGCTGTATAAAATAACGCGAACGGGCGCGAACCGGCGCGCGCCCACTGATGTGGGAGTAACGCGGGTGGTTGCGGTTTCGCTTTCAGTCAACGGGGAAATATATCGGGTTGACGCCAGCCCGAAGAAGACGCCTCTGCTTTATATATTGCGCAACGACATTGGCCTGAACGGCCCCAAATATGGATGTGGACTGGGCGAATGCGGCGCATGTGCGGTTCTGGTCGAAGGCCGCGCCGTACGTTCCTGCACCATCCCGCTTGGCGCTGTCGGTACTCGTGAGGTCGTCACGCTTGAAGGGCTTTGCGCATGGCGACGTGCTGCATCCGGTGCAGCAGGCGTTTATCGATGAGGCCGCCGCGCAGTGCGGTTACTGCCTCAATGGCATGATTATCGCAATCGTTGCCCTGCTCGAGCGTAATGCGCAGCCGGATGAAGAGGCTATCCGTACGGCATTGCGCCATCATCTGTGTCGCTGTGGCACGCACATGGAAATTCTGGCCGCAGCACGACGCGCTGTCGCTTGCAAGAAGGCGCAAGATGAACGCGAACCGGTACAAACAACAGGACCAGCGCAATGAGTGAACACCGCGAAGCGCCGAAACATCAATATTTCGCTCAGGCAGATATGCTTGCTGTCGTTTCCGACACCGCAGCCGGCGACGAGGCAGAGCTTTTTTGTGGCCATCGGCAGCGACGGGCAGGTCGTGGCCTTTAACGGCCATGTAGACCTTGGAACGGGTATCCGCACGTCATTGGCGCAGATCGTTGCCGAAGAACTGTGCGTGCCTTTCGAGCAGGTGCGTATGGTGCTGGGCACCACCACAGTTGCACCGGATCAGGGCGCTACCATTGCCAGCGAAACGATCCAGATCACCGCGATTCCGCTTCGGCAGGCTTGCGCGACGGCGCGCCGGTTTCTTTTGCAGAAGGCTGCGATACGCACCGGTGTTGCCGTGGATCGCCTGATAATAGGAGATGGTGTCATTCATTCAGCCGGTGGAGAGAACTGGAACCTGACCTTTGCGGATCTCGTCGCCGGAGAGCATGTTCGCCTGTCCGTCGATCCCGCCGCCCCGTTAAAACCCTCCTCTCTCTATCGTCTCGTAGGGATCTCGCGCCCTCGTGTGGATATACCGGCCAAAGCAACAGGGCGCTGGACCTATGTGCATGACGTGCGCCTTCCCGGCATGCTGCACGGTCGTGTGGTGCGCCCGCCCTATGCCGGTTTCGATCACGGTGCGCATGTCGGCACAAGCCTGATTTCCATCGATGAAAGTTCCGTATCCCACATAGAGGGTCTTGTTGCCGTAGTCGTGGTGGGTGATTTCGTCGGCGTGGTTGCCAGCCGCGAGGAAAATGCCGTCGAGGCTGCCAGATGTCTGCATGTGGAATGGCGGACACACCGCCGGAGCAGCCTGACCTGAACTTCCCCGAACAGGCATTGCGTGCCAATCCCTCGACACCGCGCAAACTTGCCGATCGCGGTAATGTCGATCTGGCTCTGGCCGGTAGCGCGCAGCCCGATGAACCGTACCTATGTCTGGCCATACCAGATGCACGCCTCTATTGGCCCGTCCTGTGCTGTCGCAGACTACCGCGATGACGGATTGACCGTGTGGTCGGGTACACAAAATCCGTTTCCGATGCGTCGCGATCTGGCATTGCTTCTGGACATGCCGGAAGACCTTATTGTCGTGGAGCGGCTGGAGGCTGCGGGCTGTTACGGACGCAATTGCGCCGACGATGTCACGGCGGATGCAGCGCTTCTCTCCCGCGCCGTCAACGCGCCGGTGCGCGTTCAGTTGACCCGTGAGCAGGAGCATGCATGGGAGCCGAAGGGTGCTGCACAGATCATGGATGTGCGCGGTGGCCTCGATCTCGAAGGCGGGCCTGCTGCCTATGATTTCGAGACACGCTATCCTTCCAACCTCGCGCCAACGCTTTCGCTCGCTCTGACGGGCAAGATCTCGCCGATGGCCGCGGTGGTGCAGATGGGGGACCGCACTGCAATCCCACCCTATGACTATGGCAATCTGCGCGTCACGGTGCATGACATGCCGCCGATTGCCCGGGCCTCATGGTTTCGTGGCGTCTCCGCCATGCCGAACACCTTTGCGCATGAGTGCTACGTGGACGAGCTTGCAGCCGCAGCCGGTGTTGACCCCATCGAATATCGTTTGCGCTACCTGCACGATCCCCGCGCTGTTGACCTCGTAAACGCCGTGGCAGAGCGGGCCAAAATGGGTTCCGCACACAACATGGGGAACGCTGGGTGGAGAAGGTGATCTTCTTTACGGTCGCGGGTTTGCTTATGCTGTCTATATCCACGGGCCGTTTCCGGGCAAGGCTGCCGCCTGGGCCGCGTGGGTTGCCGATGTCGCCGTCAACATCAAAACGGGCGAGATCGCAGTCACAAAAGTGACCTGCGGGCAGGACTCCGGCATGATGATCAATCCCGACGGGGTACGCCATCAGATCCACGGAAACGTCATTCAGTCCACCAGCCGGGTGCTGAAGGAAAAGGTCGAGTTTTCATCAACGGCAGTGACATCGAAAGAATGGGGCGGCTATCCGCTGATCACCTTCCCGGAGGTGCCGGATATCGATGTGCTGATGGTGCCCCAGACCGGATGAACCGCCACTCGGCGTCGGTGAATCGGCGTCGGTGCCCAGCGCATCTGCCATTGCCAATGCCGTATACGATGCAACCGGCATTCGCTTTCGTGAATTGCCGCTGACGCCGGAGATGGTTCTGGCAGCTCTCAATGGCGGATCGCCGCCACAGCCTCCGGCCACCCGGGAAAAAAGCGCAATTGGTGGAATATCGGCCTGTCTGTGGCTGGTGCGGTCGCTGCCGTCTCTGGTGTGGTGACCATGGCTTCACCCTGGCGACCGGCTATTGCGCCCATCCCGCGCCCCGATGCCAATGTCTATAGTGCAGCCACGATAGAGCGCGGGCGACTTGCCGCCGCCGCTGGTGCCTGCAATGTCTGTCACGTTGGAAATGATGGCACACCCTTTGCTGGAGGGCGTCGCTTCGATACGCCTTTCGGGGCGGTCTATGCCACGAATATCACCCCGGATGCAGAAAAAACGGTATCGGTGCATGGTCCTTTTCAGCCTTTGAACGTGCCATGCGCGAGGGCGTGA
This sequence comes from Aphelenchoides besseyi, assembly GCA_024699855.1. Taxonomy (NCBI): domain Eukaryota; kingdom Metazoa; phylum Nematoda; class Chromadorea; order Rhabditida; family Aphelenchoididae; genus Aphelenchoides; species Aphelenchoides besseyi. Next base: position 30,145 of record JAMPIQ010000007.1, on the reverse strand, counting down.
GTCGCGCCGGCCATCACCTCTATCCTGCTCACCCCTACACACCTCGTTTGCAGGCGCGGAAGATGCGGATCTTCAGGCGCTCTATGCCTATATGATGACGCAGGCGCCGGTTGCCAAAAAAGCGCCGGAAACGAAACTCAAATTCCCCTACAACATTCGTGCCATGATGGCCGGGTGGAACGCCCTTTTCCTGCAAAACGAGCCGTTCAAATACGTGCAGAGTCGGGATGCGCAGTTGAACAGGGGCGCCTACCTTGTAGAAACGCTTGGGCACTGTTCGGCGTGTCACACCGAGCGAAATGTTCTGGGTGCGGAGAAGGGCGGGAATGCCCGCCTCTCCGGCGGCTTTGCCGATGGCTGGGACGCACCTGCTCTTAACAGTTTCGCCAAAGGGCCGGTTACCTGGACCGCAGACGCATTCTACGACTATCTCCGGACCGGCCACTCGAAGGATCATGGCAGTGCTTCCGGTCCAATGTCGCATGTGGTTGAAGTCATGAAACCCTTACCTGACAACGACATTCGCGCAATGGCCACCTATCTGGCAAGCCTGAACGAGGCAGCCCCGGGAGCCGATGTTGAGTCCCAGAAGGCTGCAGCAATCGCGGCAGGTGATGCGGCACAGACCCGTGCAGCCACCTTCACTCCTAGAGGTGCGCGCATCTTTAACGGTGCCTGCGCATCCTGCCACGAAAGCAATACCTTGCTGTCATCCCTGTCGTTGAATACCAATCTGCACGCCGATACGCCCGATAACGTCCTTCAGGGCCATTCTTGGAGGTCTTCACGCACCGGCCATCTTGGCGGCAACGACAGGACGGGACGCTCCTGAAGTCATGTCCATGCCAGCTTTCAACGAAACATTGAACGAGTCGCAGCTGGAAGATCTCTCAGCTTACCTACGCGCACGGTTCGCGCCCGAAAAACCTAGATGGGAGAACACAGCGGCAGCCATCTCCCGTGTGCGTTCGGCAAACATTCACTGAACGAGAAAACTGTTAGTTTCCAGGCCGAAACGCAAACCCAAAGATACGGCGGCTAGACTGTTCTAGTCGCCTTGAACGGACACGAACCAGCGACCCCCGTATTACGAATGTCCCTCAGTACGAGATTCGTATGTGCTAACCAAGATCTTGGCTTCACCGCACGACTGATTGGGGTCTGGGACCAAATGACCCGTTCCAATATCCAAACTGAGATAGCGTTCATTTATCGACAGTTCTGAAAGAGCCAGCTCGGAACATCCAAGTCATTCGCAGCTGGATCGTGGCATCACAAAGAGGCACGGAGCGCCAGACGAGGCGCGTACTAGGCTTAGGAAGATTTGCGACAGCGCGCTCGATCTACAGAACCCTCCCCAAAAATGGTCGCCCTGCCGTTAGCTGTCTGCCGATATTCCTCTATAGAGCCACTTCCAGGTCCTGTCGAAATGGAGATCGACAGACTGTCTTGTATCAAATTCGGCGCTGCCCATCATCGCGTATGAGGTGGGCATTGCGACGAGACAGTGGATGAGATGGCTGGCGATCAGGCTCACATCCCCGGTCGCAACCATGCCCGCATCTTGCGCCGTCTGTACAGCATCGACGAGCCGGTTCATGATCGGATCGGGCTGCGGCGGGATCGGTCTTTTATTTTCGAACACGACCGCGCTTCACTGAAGGTGATACGCTTCAGTGCAAGGAGGTTCGGTTCCATGTTGATATGCAGCAATTCGCGCATTGGCTGCCGTCAATGTTAAAAATGCCGCGAAGAGGTCAATACTTTGGCCAACGATGTTGATTGGCGAGAATGTGTGCTCCTATCCGAGCGGCGAGACACGAGCTAACAAACTTGGCAATAGCAGCTTTCCCTCGCGGTAGGTGTACGGCGAGAATCAGGAATTGATACCCTATCTGTAGGTTGCGTTTAATTTAAAATGCTGCCGGAAAACGCGTCTGAATTCGCGATAACTCTCGAACCCAAGAGAGATCGCCAACCGAACCACCGTCGACTGGGTGACGGAACAACAAACAGCAAGGGAATTTGCTGTACCGAAGGCGACCCTTTCCGGGCAGGCGACAGCAGTTCGCGCTACTCGCTCTTGATGACTGGATAGCCTCAAACTTTTGACCGCAAGCATGTTTCTCAAATCAAATACTGTTTTGGGCTTCTGAACTGTTGATTTAGTTGCCATGACGATTGTCTTTCGCCCCGCCGATGAGGCTCTGAGTGGCTGATTTTTTTCCAACAACTATATGCTGACAGGGGCACTGTCGGCCCCTGTCAGCTGTGCCTTCAACTCACAGGAACCGGCCTGTTTTTTTCGACACGGATTCAATCGCAGCAAGTGCAATCGCCAGAGCGTTGCGAGCATCAGCTCCCCGTTGGTTCATTCTGAACGGCACCGTTACGAGCCGCCTCGACAAAAGAAGCAAGTTGCGCCGTGTAGGCCTGGACGAAGTGGTCCGTATCGCTCCCGCCATGTGTCGTTGGATACGCCAGTCTTGTCGAACAGCGTCATGCTCGAACGTCGTACGTCCCCCATCGTGACCATTCCGCCGGAGCCGAACACTTCGCCGCGAATATCGTAGCCGTACATTGCAGAGAAGTTTGCTTCCGCAACCGCGATAGATCCATTGTCAAAGCGGATATTGACGACCGCCGTGTCCAGGAAGCCTTTGTCGCGTGCATCCGAGCGAACTAATGCATCTGCCATGGCAAACACTTCGACAGGCTTTGCGCCGGGGTTTAACCAAAGTAAGGTGTCGAAGTCGTGTATCAACGTTTCGTAGAAGATGGTCCACAAAGGAATCCTCTCTGGATCACCGCCGAACGGACCGGGATCGCGTGTCAATGACCGGATGAGTTGAACCGCGCCGACTTTTCCAGCATCGATCGCTGCGCGGCTTTCAAAAAATGCCTGGTCCCAGCGGCGATTAAAACCGACCTGCAGGGGGACGCCAGCGGCCTTGGCGGCTGCAATGCCGCGGTCCGCATCTTCAAGCGTGAGCGCCATCGGTTTTTCGCAGAAGATCGCTTTACCGGCTTCTGCGGCCTGCACCAGGATATTGGTGTGAAAACGTGCGGGTGTGGCAATGATGACCGCATCCAGACCGGGGTGAGAAAGCATTTCTGCGACGTCGGTATGAGAAGCGGCGGCGCCCAGCGCCTCTGCAAGTTTTGCGGCGGCCCCGGGAGCAGGATCAGCGACGGCCACAAGCTCTGCGTCTACGAGCCTTCTTGTTACACTCTCCCCATGGAACGAACCGATGCGCCCTGCCCCGATAAGTCCGACGTTGACTTTTTTTACTTTGGTCATGATTTTTAGTCCTGTTTCTGAAATCAGAGAGTGAAGGCTTCACGGAAGGCAGCGAGCGCCGCGTCGGCATCTCCGGATGCCCATGCTTCCATCCCGATCGGGCCGCAGTAGCCCATATCGCGCAGGGCTCTTGCGATCCCCTTCCAGTTCACTTCGCCGGTGCCCGGCTCAAATCGCCCGGGTACATCGGCCACCTGAATCTCACCGATCCACGGCAGGCTCCTGCGGCAAAAGTTCGATCAGGTTCCCCTCACCGATCTGCGCATGGTAGAGGTCCAGGTTCAAACGCAGGCGCGGGTGGTCGATGCTCGATACGAGTGCCAACGTGTCTTCGGCGCGCCCGAACGGAACGCCGGGGTGATCGAGGGGAAGGTTGAGGTTTTTTCCAGCGTGAAAACCACGTTTTCTTCTTCCGCGAGGTCGACGATTCGGCGTAGCGTATCCTGAGCCTTCAGCCACATGGCTCCCGTGACGACCTCGACAGGCTGAATCGGTAGTCCACGATCCCCGAGGCCAGTGCCGTGAAGGTTGAGGCGCTGCACGCCAAGACGTTTACCGATCTGAGCTGTTTCGCGCGCGGTTCTCAAAAGTTCAGCTGCACCTTCTTCATCCGTAAGGCGCCCGGTCAGGTAACCGTTCATAATTGTGAAGGTCGCACCTGTGGCTTCGAGCTTGGCGATGTCGTGCTCTGGCCAATTCCAGAGGCCCACGCCAAATCCCTGCTCCTTCAATCGGGAAGCGCGCCATTCGATAGGCTTGTCCCGCCACAAAGCATCTCCGCGCAGGCGGCTAACGGAAACGGGGTGTTATTCGTACTGCTCATTTGGGGTGGTTCCCTGGATTTTGGATATGACTGTCCCAAGGCCCGGCGAATGCGCCGGGCCAAAATTCATGTTTCCAAGTGTCTTCAAATGGTGCCGCCCAGCTCCACGGAGATCGACTGGAGTTCCTTGCCGCCGGCCATCAGGTTCTGCAGGCCATCGAGGCTGATTTCATGTTTGGCAAATGTGCCAAGCGTCTTTCCCCTGTTCAGAGCTGTAAAACGGTTGCCGACGGCAAAAGCGTGTCGGACGTTGTGGGTAATGAAAATCACGCCCAGACCTTTGCGACGAACCTGATCGATGTACTTCAGGACCATCGAGGTTTGCGCAACACCGAGTGCAGATGTCGGTTCATCGAGAATGAGGACTTTCGCCCCGAAATACACGGCGCGTGCGATCGCCACGCATTGACGTTCGCCACCGGAGAGCGTGCCGACGGCCTGCCCGGGTTCACGAACATCGATGCCGATTCTCTCTTCATTCTTCGCTGGTCACGCGATCCGCGAATTCCATGTCCATGTGTTTGAAAGGACCGAAGCCCTTCAACGGCTCGCGACCCATGAAGAAGTTTCTTGTGACAGACATCAGCGGGATCATCGCCAGATCCTGGTAGACGGTAGCAATCCCGGCATCGAGCGCATCTCTTGGCCCGGAAAAGAGATGTTGTTTCCCCTCGACCAGGAAATCGCCGGATGTCGGTCTGTGAACGCCGGACAGAGTATTGATCAGAGTCGATTTGCCGGCTCCGTTATCTCCGAGAAGGCACAGAACCTCTCCTGCGTGGACACTCAGCGAAACGCCGTTGAGTGCGATAATCGAGCCGAAGTGCTTGACGAGGTTCTTGACCTCGACCAGTGGTGTCTGGGTCGTGCTCATCAGCGTTCTCCCGTCACACGTTTACGAATGATGTTGTTGAAAATAACTGCAGTCAGCAGCATCCCGCCGAGGAAGACGAGGTACCAATCCTGGTCGATCGACGTGTAGGTGAGGCCGATCAAAACCATGCCAAAGACGATAGAACCGAAGAACGCACCGATCGCCGAACCATATCCGCCAGTCAGAAGACACCCGCCGATAACGGCCGCAATGATGGCTTCGAATTCTTTCTGAAAACCGCGTCGGGCATCAGTCGAACCGGCGTCGAGGACCGTTAGAATGGCGACAAGAGTGGCGCACATCGCGGTGACGATAAATAGAGTAGTCTTTACACGGGCGACAGGAACACCCGACTTGCGGGCAGCCTTCGGGTCACCGCCCGATGCAAAGATCCAGTTTCCAAATCGTGTGCGAAGCAGAACCCATGTGGCGACGAGTGCAATGAGCACAAACCAGAGGATTTCTACGGGGATACCCGGGACTTTCGGCGTTCCGTTCGGGAAGGTCTCGATAATGCCTGCATTGCCAAGCCATGTGAAGAGACCCGGGAAGGCGTCGCCTGAAAAGAGCGGCGCAAGGGGACTGTCCGCAACAGCCTCTCTCATCCCGCGAAGCTGGGTTGAACCGCCGCTCGCCCACTTCAGGCCGACGAGCGTTAAGCCGCGAAGAATGAAGAGAAAACGCAAGCGTCACTATGAACGATGGAAGCCCGGTGCGCATGGTGAGCTGGGCATTGGTGACACCGATGACCACGGCGAAAGCAAGCGCGATCAGGATCGCGACACTGAGCGGGAGATTAAGGACGACAAGGGCCGTGCCGAAAACCAGCCCCGCGAATGCGACCATCGAGCCGATGGACAGATCGAACTCGCCGCCAATCATTAGAAGTGCCGCGCCAACCGCAAGAATTCCGAGCTGGGCTGCTGGCGCCATGAAGTTTACAATACCGGCAAGTGTGAACATGGATGGGTTTGCGGGTGAGCATGAAGAATATCGTAACGAGCACCAATCCTGCGACGGCGCCGAGTTCCGGACGTCGCGCGAGCGCGGTCAAAGTCGAAACCTTTTTCAGGCGCTCGTCGGATCGAGTCGGAGACCCGTTCTGTTCGTTTGCCAGCGTCATGGTCGTACCTCAGATGTAAGTTGTTTTACGTGCGCCATCGGCTGCCGTTCACGCGCCCTGCGGATCGGATGTCTGGCGATGAGGGCAGCCCCCGCTGGAGGTGCGGAAGCTGCTGGATGGGTACCGCTCAGCGGATTCCCTGGGAGGATTTCTCAATCACCGAGGCTGCCGCATCCTTCTCGACGAAGCTCGGACCCGAGGCGACGTTTCCAGCAGGAATAGTGCCATACTTGGCATTCAGCGCGAGGAATGTGACCGGAAGATACCCCTGAAGGTAGGGTTGCTGGTCCACGGCAAACAATGCCTTGCCTTCCGAAACAGCCTTCAGGAAATTCGCCGAAAGATCGAAAGAAGCGACCTTGACCTTGTCGCCATTGCCCATCTTCTCGACAACAGCAACCGCCCGCTCACCAACGAGGGGTGCCGACAGGCCAAGTACGACATCGACGGAAGGATCTGAGGTTAAAGCAGCCTGAATCTTCGATTCAATTTCCGCAGGGTCGGCGGTCGTCGGCAGGATCGTCACCTTTCCACCTTCGAAACCCTTCTCGGTACCCGCGCAGCGCTGGTCAAGGGCGGCATTTCCGACCTCCTGGTTTACGCAAAGCACGTGCGTCTTGCCGAGCGACTTGAGTTTTTCGCCGACCTTCACGCCTGCGGTAAGTTCGTCTTGGCCAACATGGAGCCTGATGCCCAGCTTTTCCGTTGCGGCAATGCCGGAGTTCATGGAGATAACGGGGATACCGGCCGCGACGGCCTTGGCAATCGCCGGGCCCAGCGCATCCGGATCGGGATTGGAAATTACAATACCCGCCGGGTTCTGATTGACTGCGGCTTCAATGAGCTGCGCCATTGCGACCATGTCAAAGGTTTCCGGTGCACGATAGTCAACCTTGGCATTGATGTCCTTGCCGGCCTGCATCATGCCGTTTTTCACGATCGACCAGAAGGGGTCAGACGCTTGCCCATGAGTGACAGCAATGATGCTGGGCTGTTCGTCGGCTTTGACGCCCACCGAGCCCGCTGCAGCCAGTGACACAGCAAGCGCCGCAGAAGCGACATTCTTCCAAATGGATTTCATTTTTTCCTCCTCAATGTCACCCACTCCTCTGGATGACAAATTCGAATGCTACCGGGTGCAAATTAGTTTTGCTACCGGGTGCAAGCAGGTGCATGTTATGTCAGAATGCGATAAAAGCAAGCGTTCATTTCATTGTAATCGCAGATTGGAATGAATATTCCATTTGTAGGAGAAGTCATGCGCAAGAGATCAACGGCAAAACAGGTAGCGGAGGCTGCTGGCGTCTCCAAGTGGACCGTCATCAGAGCTTTCACGCCCGGCGCTTCAATCACCGAGGAGAGCAAGCGGAAGGTTCTTGAGACTGCTGCAGCTTTGAACTACACGCCAAACCTGCTTGCACGAAGCCTTGCCACAAGCTCAACGGGACAGGTTGCCGTTTTTGTAGACGACTTCTCAAATCCCCAAAAACTTCCATTTCTTGAAGCTCTGACCGAGAAGCTGCAAGCCGCGGGTCTGGTGGTGATGCTGATCAACATCAATAATCATTTTGACCATGTTAACGCCCTCCTCCACGCTGACCAGCGCCAGGTCGACGCCATAATTCTATTTGGAACCGCATTCAGAGACGAGACACTGGCGGATCTGCGGCACGGCCACGGCATGCCTCCCATGTTCGTGCTTGCACGCGACAGTCAGATCGACGGCGTTCCAGCAGTTGTTTGCGACGCGGAACACGCTCTCAGGGAGATTGTCGCTCACCTTCACGAACAGGGATACAAACGCCCGGGCTTCATGAGCGGTGCTGCCGCTTTGTCCACCGCTTTAAAGAGAGGCCCACTACTTCACGGAGTTTTGGAAGGAAAGAGGCGTGCAAAACATCGTCCACATGAGTGCCGAAAAATATAGCCTGGACGCCGGCGCTACCTCGGCGAGGAAGTACTTAAGCGAAACGTCGCCGCAAGATCGCGTGGATGTCCTGATGTGCGAAAATGACATTCTGGCGATGGGCGCTTTGGATGAGATCAGGGGAAACTTTCACCTTGAGGTACCAGGCGATATCGCGATAGTGGGCTTCGACAATTACGAGCTATCCGGCTCGTTCGGATACGGCATCACCACCTATGAGCAACCGCGCGACGAAATGATTGATGCCATTCTCAGCATGATCAGAGGGAGCTCGGATTTGAAGACCGTAACTCTCCGGGGAAGGCTGGTCGTTAGAAGTTCAACATAAACGCTGCGCCTCGCCAGCCTCCTTTAAAAAAACTCGCGTCGCGACCGTGGTGGCTCTGAGTGGATCAGTCTTGGCCATCTTGAGGGCACCTCGTCCGAGGGCTATGTGAGCATGGAGGACTTTGCCCTGAAATTTGGTGCGGAATTGACCTGCCACTGAAGTTTCATCCGGCTGCGATTAGAGCCTCGGCTTTTTTTGAACCGCCCCAGGTTTCTGGACCATCTGAGGCTAGAGTTTTCCGGCTTCATTCAGGGAGGCGGGCTGGTTGAGCCTCCTGATTTCATCAGCGAGATCGGTACCTTATTGCCGATCGCACCATGCGGCCGAAACTCATTATAGTCTATACGCCAATCCTCCATCTTTTCGCGGGCATCCGCAAGGGTCAGGAACCAGTGCTGATTCAGACATTCGGCGCGGAAGCGGCCATTGAACGCTTCAATGAACGCATTGTCGGTCGGCTTGCCCGGGCGTGAGAAGTCCAAGGTGACGCCTTTGGCGTAGGCCCAAAGGTCAAGATCGCGAGACACGAACTCAGTCCCCTGATCGACACGGATCGTCTTCGGGTAGCCAACTTTCCGGCATACCCGTTCCAAGGTTTGCACGACATCTTCACCTCGATAGCTGTGACGTGGATCAAGCACCGGCACATAGCGCGAGAAGGTGTCGACCACCGTGAGCACCCGCAGTTTCTTGCCGGTCGCGAGTTGGTCGTGAACGAAGTCCATCGCCCAGACATCGTTCGGTCCAACGGCCATTTGCCGATCTTCCCGCAGCTTGGCTTTGACCCGTCGCTTCGGCGTCTTGTTACGCAGTTGCAGGCCCAAGTCTCTGTAAATGCGATAGGTTCGCTTGATGTTGGTCCCCCAACCCTCGCGCTCCAACAATACATGCACGCGACGATAGCCGTAGCGAACACGTATCTCGCAGATCTCACGAATACGACGTTCCAGACCGGCCTGATCGGCACGGCGAGAGGTGTAATGGTAGGTCGACCGATCGATCGAAGTTCAGTGCCCCACAGGCACGCCGGATCGAGATCATCCAATCCCGGCACATGCCTTTCACCATCTCGCGTTTCCGAGCAGGCCTTAGAGCTTTCGCCGAATGACATCCTGCAACATCTCACGGTCCAGCGTCAGGTCCGCGACGATCTTCTTCAACCGCGCATTCTCGTCCTCGAGCTGCTTCAGCTTCTTCATCTCCGGCGGCAGCATGCCCGCGTATTTTTTCTTCCAGTTGAAATAGGTCGCCTGGCTGATCCCCGCCTTCCGGCAGATCTCCGCAACCGACACTCCTTCATCACCCTGCTTCAGAATGAACGCCTTCTGTGCGTCCGAAAACTGTGATGCTTTCATCGTCTTCCGTTCCTTTCCCAGCCAGGAAAATGCACCGGAAAACTCTAACCAAAAACGGTCCAGTTTGAAGGGTTCAGATCACTGGCTGTCGTTGTCGGCCATGGCGGCGTGACAGAGTGTCGGCTCCCATTTGCCGTGCAACTCTTCGAAATCGTCGTCGTCCATTTAATTTTTTATATGCACCCTTTTAGCGTATTGCGCATTCTGTTTTGATACATCCCCCGTTAACACTTTCTATGTCCCCGGATCAGATACCTAGATCCATCGCTTACTGCCTCAAGCCCTCGAAGTTTCGTTCCAGCAGCCCGCCCTTTAGATGTCCAAAGACCAAGACACTGGAGAGTTCGTGCCTCAGATCGGCAATTGCTTATATCCGTCAGCGATCAACTCCTCCGTCCTATTTTTCTCTAAAACGAGCAGTTCAATAGGTCTTCCGTCCTCGAAATCGGACTTCTTGGGAAGTGTGAAGCGCATGGAGATGTCGGGCGCGACTATTTCATTACGTTTCCTGAAGACGGATTGCGACCTGGCAATCACCAGTTCATAAAATTCTTTGGCAGGCATCTCGAAAATATTTCGCCCTTCAAGTTTTGGACGGCACTCAGCTGACAAAACGATACGAATAAGGATATCTCCGTGAAAAAAAACAACTGGCAGGCTTTTGGTTTGGGGAATCCACCGAACCTCTGCCGCAGCTTCAGACTGCATCGCCGCAATCATCTCTTTAAATTCCTCGGGATCGAGACCCATCTCAGGCCCCATCGAGTTTAGCAGTTTCTCAAAGTCCGAAATTGCCACTGACTCATCCTGCACGAGTTCGGGTTCAGCAAATCCCTCCATTTTCGAAATCACTTCTTTAGATGTACCAAGCCTCAGCGGACCGATGCCTTCTCCCAGTAAAACTTCCCACGCTCCCGACTTGTCTGTCACTTTATGATTCCTTCGCGTTTAAGGCACTCTGCATATGCCATCATCTGAGCTATGGCAGCGTCGTAGCGTGTCGGATCACCACGTAACATAGCGATACGCTTGATATCGAGAATATCCATATTAATGGCTTTCATAAATTGACCGGAGTTTATCAAACGAGCTTGTGTGGAAATATAGGGGCTTGTTACCTTTCTTCCATATGAGAGTGTAGCTCGATGGTCTTCTGGAAGCATTTGAATGGCTGGACCTGCCCACGTGGGCAAGTAGGAGGCAGAGTTAGCAGGAGTATGATGGCTATCTAAATTGTCGCCAAGTGGGAGGGCCGTCGCAAAATGAGCGCCCCCTCTATATTTGCCAGGAGCTCCTAGCGCCTCGCGGGCACAGGGCTGTCCGGACACACGAACTGATGCCGCTGCTGTTGCCGCGCTGACCGCGTTTTTTATTGCTGTGCGCAATTTTTCAAGTTGCGTTCTATCTCCTTGCAGCGCTTCGCCCAAGGTTCCAGGCGCGGCAGCCTCCATGGACGTTATGGCCTTGGTTGCTGCGTCTCGACCAACCTGCGAATTGGGGAAGTCCCAGTAAAACGGGGAAGCATCAATATGATATTTTGACCAAGCGTGGGCTCTTGCAACCAGAACGTCGGTCGGATCGCTCAGATTTAATCCGAGTTGCCCCGCCGAATCCTGAACCGCACGATCCTCGCTGATTTGCTGGACCATATCCATGATCTCGGCGGCTCCTCTGGCAGACGACCAGAAGCGAAGACCTTTTAACAGCCGTGGGTCAACCGTAGTTGTTGGCCGACCATATGTTCCACGCCTTGCAACACCACCGCTTTGAGGAATGGTAGCGGTCTGAGCCTGCGCATACTGCGCACCCATGATCAACGGCTCGGGCGACGCATCGCTCATAACCCGGCCTTCGTCCGACCCGTCCTGCCATCGGAGCGATCCCCGCACCGGATCATCGTCCTTGGGAGGATCATAGGTCTGCGTGCTGCGGACGAAGATCGCCTCACCCTGGGTATTCCTGCTGTTCATATAAAAACGATCGAGGTGGCGAATGACATGCGAGCCTTCGGCACGCACCTGATCAGCGTGCCCGATGGGTTCGCAGATGCTTTCCACCGTGCCGGATTTTACCCCCTTACGGTTACCGGGCGCGTCGCCGTGCACATGTGTCGTAAACGAACGCATCACCATTGCCTTTTTGCCGGTGAACCGAACAGACGGCGTGTAGTTTTTATCATGGCCGCAAAAATCCACGACCGGATAGGGAATAGGCACCACCGACGAGCCAACCGGTGTCAGGCATACATCAGGCGCCAAAGAGACGATACGCGCCTCATCGATGTCACGCAGTCCCTCACGCGGTGTCGCCGTGGTCCATGTGCCGGGATATTGGGGCTCTCCGATATAATTGTCGCGGGGGATGCTCATGCTGTCTCCCTCTCGGTTAAAGCCGCTTCGGTTTCGGGCGACTTCAGACGAACGCGCGTCAGGGTGAGTTTTGTTTTCACCGGCATCGGGAAGAGGAAACCTGATGCGCCAGGTCAGAAGCACCCGTCCGTCATTGCGCCAGTCGAATTGCACGCCATCGAGCTTCAGCACATGCCATTCGTCGCGATCTTCGCGAGAGCAATGGACACCGAGGGTAAGGCCAGGCAACGAGCCTTTCGCGACCGGATGCTGAGAACTCAGATTAACGAGCTCGTAGTTCTCGTCACCCTTGAGGTGAGGCGTCGCGATGAGATCAGGATGGGCCGCCTGCCAGAAGCGTGCATCAAAATCACGCGGCAAGAGGGGGTGCCTCTCCCTCCCGCCAACCGTCGTCATAAGTTCCGGAATATTGCTGACGGAACTGCCACCAAGGCGAAACGAGTCCAAATCCCTGCGGTTCCGGCGTGCTCCGCCAATCGGAATGCTCACCAACGGCAGCGATCTGCGGAGCTGGAACAGGCCCGGCGTCGGCAGGCATCTCAAGATTGACGATGCCGCACCCAAGCGGGTTTCGGCGCTCCACGTCAATCGGTGTTTCCGTCCCCGCATCACCTGTGCCAGGGATCGCGCCGCCATAAGCGTTGCGCCAGCATATGGCCACGTTTCTAGTCGGTTCAGGATCGCTCAGTTTCCAATCCGCTATGACACGTTTGGCTTCCCTGGCAGAAAAACCTGCCCATTTCTCCTTAACGACAGGTTGCCAGAAGCGTTTGCCGAAAACCTCGATTTCCTTGAAAATTCCACCAACACGGATGGAGGCACGCCAGGATTTCTCCGGCTCGCCACTCGCAGACCACGCATTCCCGAGAAAGGTTATATCCGTGCCGGGCTTGTCCGGGGTAAGGTCGCTCTGGCGCAGGAGGACGGTCTGGTGCGGATCGCCCTCATAGGCATCCTCCCACTGGAAACTTTCCTGCTCGGCTGCGACATCCAGCGAACCGCCCTGAGCATGCATGAATGTTGCACGCACGGAGACGATACAATCGAGCCCTCCTTCGGCATCGAACTGACGGAAAGCCATGGCGGGAAACGGCAGGCGGTTCTGAAGTTCCAAGACCCGGCCTCCGTCAGTTCAGATCGATCGGCTTGCCGCGAAGCTGAAAATGATCCGTCGCCACGAAGTTGAAGGTCTTGCCAAGAATGATGACCTCGCCATTCGCCTTCATGATGAATTTGGAATCGCCGCATTCGATGACGAACTCTTCACCGACTGCAATCTTCTTGAACTTTCCGACGCTCTCCAGCGACGTCTGGCCTACATTCGTAACCTTGCTGACCCCGATCTGTTCTGCCCGCGCCACCCCGACGCTGTCGGATTTGAACGTGCTGACGATCGTGTTCATGATGCCCGGCAGCGGAAACAATCCCGAAGCATCGGAACCGACGCCCGAGCCGGAGCCGGCTAGCGCCGTACCCGCATCCGCGCGCGGGCTCGGGCCGGAAACGACCCCCTCACGCGAGGAAAGACCGCCTGCGCCGAGGAAGCCGAGTGCGGATGAGGCGAGTGTGGTGGCGAAGGCCGCGACACCCGGGCCACCGCCGCCGGCGATCTGGGCGGCCTGCGAAAGCAGCCCCGCCGTCTGCCCGGAGAGCGCCTGCACGCCGGCCATGGCCATCATCGCCATCGGCCCCGTTCCGCCGACGACGGTGTTTACCGAGCCGCCGATCTCGTGTTTTCTGGTTGCCGGAAACTTCTACCGCGCGGTTGCCGCCGACCGAGGCGACCTCATGCCGGTCGATGCGCTTGGTCCGGTCATTCAGAACCCGCGTCGTCTGGTCCTTCTGGGCGTGGAAGAACTGGTTCTCCTTGCCGGCTTCATCCTCGAAGGTGATTTCGTTGAAACCGTCGCCCTTGTGGCTGTTGGAGCGCAGCACCATGCGCGTCTTGTTGGCCGGCAGGTCGTAAGGCACGGAATTGGCCGGATTGTTGACCACGCCGATGACCAGCGGCTTATCCGGGTCTCCATCGACAAAGGCGACCATCACCCATGCCATGCCGATGCGCGGAATGACCTGCGCACCCCATGTGCCGCCGCCCCATGCCTGGCTGACACGAACCCAGCACGTATCCGTGCCATCCTTCTTCGCCTTGCGGTCCCACGGGAACCACAGCTTGATGCGGCCATATTGGTCAGGATGGATTTCCTCGCCTTCAGGTCCGGCGACGATCGCCACCTGCGTACCTTCGATGCGCGGGCGTTTTGTTGACCGGTGCGGCGTCAGCGGCACACGGGCGGGGATCGCCTCGAAGTGATTGCGATATTCCGGCTCGTTGCCATTGGTCTCATAAGAGAGATCGACGATATTGTGGCTTGCCCTGATGATGACATGTTCTTCATAGGCGTGTTCGGGGTGGGCGACCTCGTAAGGCGTGAAACGGCGGCCGGCCTCCAGAATGCGCGAGGTCGACGAACCGAAAACCCGGTCGTGATCGGCTTCGATGGACTGGGTGCGCAGTTTTTGCGCGCGCTCGGCCTCTTCCACCGTCTTGATGCGGGCCGGATATTCGTAAAGCTCGCGCTTCGTCGCATCCGGCATCTGCACCAGCGACGGTGTCATCGTGCCCGGCACCATGCCCGGCGTCTCGAAATTCCAGTCCGCACCCGCACGCTGGCCCGAAACATAGGAAAAACGCCGCGCCCAGTCGTTGATGTGGTTACGGTCCGAAGACCCCTGCGCCAGTCGCACCGTCCCCTCCCCCTGGGCGGCCGGCGACGGCCCAAGCCAGCCACTGGCGCTATCGGCCACATGCAGCTTGTGGGAACCATCCTCATGGCTGAACCAGTAGAACAGGCCGTCCTCTTCAAAACGGCGGGTGAGATAATCGAGATCCGTCTCGTTCCATTGCACGCTGTAATGCTGTGCGGGCGGCGGCGAGATGATGCCCGATGTATCGGGAGCGGGAATGCCGTGTTCCGAAAACAGCGTCTCGACGACCTCCACCGCCGTCTTGTCCATCCAGATACGGCAATCCGACCGGCGCGACAGAAGCCACATTTGCGGGCGGATCGTCAGCGCATAGGAGCGCATGCCGCGGGTGATCGGCGGGCCTTCATGCAGCTCCGTCACCAGGCCGTTGAAGGGGCGGCGAACACCGCCGCCATCGCCGTCGCCCTGGCTGATCTCAATGGAGATATCGACCAGCCGTCCGATCAGCTCTTCGGGCTTGACCGCTTCCCTCTTGGCACGCACCGTCAGACGAATGTCGAAGAGCTGCGATACGCCCTCCTCGACGGACAGGCGCTCCGGCAGAAGCTGGTCTTCGCCGAGTGGCGAAGACACCTTCAGAACGCGGCTCGCCTGAACGAAATCGGAAAAAGACGGCTGGTCGTTCATGGGATACTCCTAATCAGGACCCGCGGCTGGACTGCAGGGGCCAGAACCAGATCGTTTCCGAATTGTAGTAGCAGGCCGAAGCGCATTGGGTGGCTTCGGAGCCACCCCGCACAAGATCGATATGACCGCCGCCCGTGTAGCCGGGGATATTGTTGAACGCCACGACACCGTTGCGCGCGCCGATACCGTTACGCGCCGTCGCGGGGGTGAAAGGCTCGGGTTCGCCAAGATAGCTCGTCCGCTTCATCAGGCTGGCAAGGCGGCGCATGTTCACCTCTATGCCCTTTCCGGCATAGGGGCCCTTCTGGATGCGGTGCGAGGCGGGCACGATGTTAATGCCCGACTTCACGAAAGCGATGCTGACGCGGATGGCGCAGGTATTGTGATAGTTCGGATTGCCGATGAAATCGTCCCAGCCGATTTCCGTGAACAGATCACGCTGGCTGAGATAGTTCGGATGCGACGGGTCGCTGCTCGGATAATTCTTATAGAGAGTGTCAAAGTTAACGCGCATCGTTCGTCCCACTAGTTACTTTTCTGCTCACAGGGAAAGGAGACCTTGAGCGCCTCCCGCACGAGAGTGGCTGCCTGTTCATCCAGTTTTTTTCCGCAGAAAGATCGCCGAGATAGGTGTAGATCCGGTCGGTGAGTTCATGGGGCGCCACGGCGCCCGCACCGCACCAGTCCGATCCGCTTGTCAGATCGGCCACGCCGGCGATATAGGCGCTCGATTTTGCGACGGAAACCAGCCGCCGCATTTTCCGGATCAGACACTTCCGGGGCAAGTTTTGCCCTCGATGGCCTGCTTGAGTTCAACACCGGAGAATATCCAAGTCCGTTCCTCGGCAGCCGCCGGCGAAAGACCGGACAGAGCCAGAACAACCGGCACGGAAACAAAAAACGCATATAGGGAGCGCATGAAAAATCCGCCTCGTCCAACGTGGATGAGAAACATCACGACGTGAGCCGCAAAATTGCAATGAAAACGTTCCGGTGCCGGCAAATACCGGCACCGGGTCGCGTCGCTATCAAGCGGCCTTCGTCGTCGCCAGATCGTAAGAGGCGATCATCGGAGACTGCGGCGAGTTGTTGTCGTCGAACGGTGTGTACTTCACTTCCATCTTGGTGAAGTTGAGCTTGATCGTTTCCACCGGACGGTCACCGCTGGAATCCACCGAGTAGCTGGCGATGAGCGTGTTCGTCAGCAGATACTCGATATAGGTGTTGCCCGGATTGCCCGTAGTCACCAGATGGATGGTTGCGAGCTTGCCAGTGCGGCCGGCGCAGGCTTCCTGGAAAAGCTTGGTGGAAGAAGAATCGCTAACCTTGGTCAGAATGACTTCCGAAATGGTCGGTTCGGATGCTTCGCGGTTTGCAGCAGAACCGGCAGAAGTGTTCATGTTGCGCGCTACGTTCCAGTGAATGGCTTCGATGTCCATCCACTTGCGGTGTTCCTCATGCGTGGCGTCGCCCTGGATACCGTCAATCTGCAGATAAATTGGCATGCTGTAAGCTCCTGTAGCTGAAATGACCTCTTGCTTCGAGGCCGCGTTACCCTTCGTTTAATGCCGCATGCGTCGGGTAGCCCCTTCCGACGCGGCAACTTCATCCACCCCCACCCTCTTCGGGCGCGGCGAATTCATCTGTTTCCCCAGCCGCTTCTTCGGCACGAATGCCGAACCTGTTTTCACCAAAATCGACGACGATCTTGCCCACGCGTTCTCCCGCGATGACTTTTTCGAGGAAAAAGCTGGAAAGAGGCGGCAGGAGATCCTTGCCGATCATGATTTCAATGGCGCGTGCGCCAATTTCACTTGCACCGGCGCGCGCCACCAACGCGTCGCGCGCGGTATCGGAAAGGGTCAGGTCGGCGCCGTATGTTGCGAGAACGCGTTCCCTGATCTTGCCGATCTGCATATCCACGATCCTTGCGAGCTCTTCCGCACCGAGCGGCATGAAGGGCAGGATGATCGTGCGCCCGAGGAATGCGGGCTTGAACTGTCTGGTCAGTTCCGGCATCAGCAGCGCTTCCAGCGCCTCGCCTTCCGGCATCGTATCCGGATCGGCGGAAAGCGCGGCCAGCAGCTCTGATCCGGTATTGGCCGTCATGAAGATCGTGGTGTTTCTTGAAATCGACATCGCGGCCTTCGCCGTCGCGAAGCACGCCCTTGTCGAACACCTGATAGAAAATATCCTGGACGCCGGGATGGGCCTTGTCGATCTCATCGAGAAGGAGAACGCCGAACGGCCGGCGGCGCACCGCCTCCGTCAACACGCCGCCTTCGCCGAAACCGACATAACCGGGCGGCGAACCGAGAAGCAGCGAAACCTTGTGCTCCTCCTTGAACTCCGACATGTTGATCGTCGTCAGATGGCTGTTGCCGCCATAAAGCAGATCGGCCAGCGACAGCGCCGTCTCGGTCTTTCCCGTTCCGGACATACCGACGAGGAAGAACACGGCGGGCGGGCGGCGCGGATCGGACAATCCGGCACGGGCGGTGCGCATGGCATCGGCAATGCGGGTAATTGCAGCATCCTGCCCCACAACCCGCTGGCGCATGCGCGCATCCAATGTGCGCGCGCTTTCGATCTGGTCGGCCAGAAGCTTACCGAGCGGAATACCGGTCCAGCGCGATACGACGGATGCAATCGCTTCACAGTCGGTCGACCACCGTCGGCACGAGTCTTTCGGCATTTGCCGGTTTGGTCTCAGCCGCAGGCCGCAGGCGCGACACATTCGATGCGCCGTTTTCAACGGGCTGATCTTCGCTGAGTTCAGCCATTTCCGCATCGTAACGGCCGCGCAGATCGTCGATCCCGCTCTCGAGCTTCTCGACTTCGTCGCGTATCGACTGGATACGGCTCTGCACCTCGTCATCCTGCGGTTCACGCAGAAGCCAGTTCAACTCATCGGTCAGAAGACGCCGCTCGCTTTCCATGGCGCGCAGCCGTTCCGGCAGGGTCTGCCGCGCCAGCGAAACGGCAGCCGCGGCCGTATCGAGAAGGCTGACGGCCTTGTCCGGCAATTGCCGCGCCGGCATGTAACGCGCCGATAATTGCACCGCCGCCACAATCGCCTCGTCACGAACCACAACGTTATGATGGCTGACGAAGCTGTCGGCGACACCACGCAACATGCGGATCGCTGTCGTCTCATCCGGCTCGCGCACATGCACGGGCTGGAAACGACGCGTCAGCGCCGCATCCTTTTCGAAATATTTCTTGTATTCGCTCCAGGTCGTGGCCGCGACGGTGCGCACTTCGCCGCGCGCCAGAGCGGGCTTGAGAATATTGGCCGCATCGCCCTGTCCGGCTGCACCGCCGGCGCCGACAAGGCCATGCGCCTCGTCGATGAACAGGATGACCGGCTCGGCCGAGCGTTTTACCGCATCGATCACGCCATGAAGACGGCGCTCGAACTCGCCCTTCACGCCGGCACCGGCCTGCAGCAGCGAAATATCGAGGTTCAACAGGCGGACGTTGCGCAATTTTTTTCCGGCACATTTCCGGAAGCGATTTCGAGCGCCAGCGCTTCGGCGACCGCCGTTTTGCCAACGCCGGCCTCACCCACCAGAATGGGATTGTTCTGACGACGGCGCGTAAGAATATCAACGAGTTGGCGCAATTCATCATCGCGCCCGATCACCGGATCGACCTTGCCGCCGGGCGTCGGCTGTCATGTCCTGGGTGTAAAGGCGCAGAAAATCGTTCTGGCCGGCGGCGGCCGTCGCGGCACCCGCCGCCGCGGCAGGAACTTCTCTTCCGCTGCTGTCTTCAACCGAACTGCGAAGGCGTTCGAGAGCCGCGCGATCCATCGCCTTCAGCGACGGAAATGCCGAGCGGACGAAAGAGCGAAGCGAGGTTTCCTCGTCCATCGCCAGAAGCAGATCGCAAAGCGTCACGCGGTCGCGCCCGGCCTCCAGCGACGCGAGAACCCATGCCTCACGGCCCGCCGTCAGAATGTTCTGTGAGAGCGACAAAGCCTCGCCATCGCCGATCACGGCCTCTTCCAGGCTGCGGCCGATTTCCGCCTGCAATACCGGAAGTGGAATTTTTTAATTCCTCGAATGTTTTCGCATAGATACCGGCATCTACAACCGCCAGCAGCCAATGCGGGATATCCACGTACCTGTGCCCCATACGCACCGCAACGGAAGCCGCAGCTTCAAGCGTGACGCGCAGGTCAGGCTCAAGCGCTTCAACGAGGCGATTGAGATCGATATGCGACATGCAATGAGCCTCCTGCCCGGGTTCATTCCACAACGTGACGTGGAATAACTATGATGATGAAACCGGGTTGTCCACCCCGAAGTTTATTTTTTATCGGGTTAGATTAGGCAGTAGACGCCACAATTTAGACACATTTTGAATAAGTCTGTCTGAGGAATAGCCTTACGTAAGGGAAGTAACTACGAAAAATCCATTACTATTTTCTGGGGATAGACTGCTCTTGAACGCGCCGCATGTTAAAAGAGATATAGAGTTTTTTGGAGATTGCGGAGAAAACATCCGCATAGATTCAAGAACGCGTGAAATATACTACAGAATTAAGGATGAAAGAAACCAGGCACGCACAGAAGAGCGCGCCGCGTCCCCACAGGATAACTTAAAGATTTCCAGTAGCTGGGACAGTGTCAGCAATCTTGGATTGCAGATTATATATTCCGAAAGCAAGGACATAGAAATATTGGCGTGGCTTGCCGAAGCAAGCCTGCGGCTGCGCGGCTTTCCTGGATTGCGAGAAATCTATGAGCTTTGTGGCGATCTTTTTTACAACCACTGGGACTCATTGCGCTCCATCAGCGACGATAATGATGAGGAAAAATTTGCACCTTTTGCGGGATTGAACGGCATCGGCACCGAGGGAACGCTTGTGCAGCCGCTCCGGCTTGCGCCGCTGATCCCCGGAGGGAAATTTGGAGAGCACAGCCTCTGGGATTTCCAGCTGGCGCAGCGACCCAACGAGAGCAAACGGCGCGAAGAACTGTATCGGCTGGCGTCGGAAGCAGGCGTTGCCGCCATGTCTTCCCATCTGGCCGAGGTCAACGCCTGTCTCTCGAGCTTCGACGCCATCATGGCGGTTCTTTCCGAACGCTGCGGCCAGTCCGCACCCCCCAGCTCCAACATCCGCAACACGCTCATCGAAGCTGCTGCGGCCATTCGCACGCTGGGCGGGCGCGAGCAGGAGCCGGCACCGGTCGAGCAGGCGGCAGCCGCGGTTCCTGGAACCAACGACAACGGACAACCCGGCGATACGAACAGCAGCGACGTCACCGGAAGGCATATCTTCACGCGATGAAGCGTTTGAAACTCTTCTTTCGGTTGCGCGTTACTTTCGCCGGACCGAACCGCATTCGCCGATCTCGCTCTCCATCGAAACGCTGGTTCGCAGGGGACGCATGGATTTTTCCGAACTGCTGGCGGAGCTTTTGCCCGAGGCACAGGCCCGCAATGCAGTTCTGACGGCCGCAGGCATCAAGCCCGGCGGAGACAACAACGGAAAATAACGAGGCAAGGGACGGAGACACCGTCCCGTAACAGTCAGCCATGCCAAGGGGCATCAAGGAGGTTGAAATGGCAAGTGTACACGAAAAGCTGGAACGGGTTCGCAAGCCCCGCGTCCACATCAAATACGAAGTCGAAACCGAAGGCGCGATGGTGGTCAAGGAATTGCCCTTCGTCGTCGGCGTTCTCGGCGATTTCTCGGGCAATCCGACCCAGCCGCTGAAGCCGTTCGGCGAACGTAAATTCGTTCAGATCGACCGCGACAATTTCGATGAGGTGATGCGCCGCATGACGCCTGGCCTCAACATTGCCGTTGCCAACACGCTGCAGAAAGACGGCACGGACATGCAGGTCAACCTGAAGTTCGAAAGCATGGACGATTTCGAACCCGGCGCCGTGGTGCAGCAGGTTCCCGCCCTCAAGGCGCTTCTGGACGCCCGCAACGAGCTGCGCGACCTGCTTTCCAAGGCCGACCGTTCGGAAGATCTGGAGCGGATGCTGGAAGATATTCTGCAGAACAAGACCGATCTCGCAACGCTGGTTTCCGAACTCAAGGAAAAGAACGGCGCGAGCAAATAATCGCCTGTGCGGAGGAAAAACCTCCCCGAACGGCCCCGACTGCGGGGCTTCAACTGTTCAAGCGGCATTTTTTCAAAGCCGCATGTGGAAGGACTGAAACATGAGCGCTGAAAGCCTGCTGAAAAACGAAGCACAGGCAACGACCGCCGAAGATCAGGGACTGCTGTCCAAGGTGGTTGCCGCAACCCGCCAGACCGAACCGGACCGCGCGCAAAATCTTCTGCGCACGCTGACAGACCAGGCGCTGAAAGGAACGGTCAAATACGACCGCAACCTCACCGTCACCCTCAACCATGCCATTGCCGAACTGGACCGGACGATTTCCGAACAGCTCGCCGCCATCATGCAGGCGCCGGAATTCGCCAAGCTCGAAGGGACCTGGCGCGGGCTCAACTATCTCGTCAAGAATTCCGAAACGAGCGTCAACCTGAAGATCCGCGTCATGAACGCCGGCAAGCGGGAACTGGCGCGCGATCTGGAAAAGGCCGTGGAATTCGATCAGTCCCGCCTCTTCAAGGCGATCTACGAAGACGAATTCGGCACCCCCGGCGGCGAACCGCTCGGCGCGATCATCGGTGATTACGAATTCGACAATTCCTTCGATGACGTACAGCTGCTTCAGGGGGTTTCATCGATTGCGGCGGCCGCTTTCGCACCTTTCATCTCGGCGGCAAGCCCGCACATGTTCGGTTTCGAGGATTATCGCGATCTCGCCCGTCCGCGCGATCTGGAGAAGATTTTCGATACGGTGGAATATGCCAAGTGGCGCAGCTTCCGCGAAAGCGACGATTCCCGTTTCGTCACGCTCGCTTTGCCGCGTGTTCTGGCGCGCATGCCCTATGGCCCGAAAACCAACCCGATTGACGATTTCGCCTATGACGAAACCAGGGGTGCGGTGAATGGCGATCTGCAACATGACGAATATTGCTGGATGAACGCCGCCTATGTCATGGGCACGAAGCTGACCGACGCTTTTGCAAAAAGCGGCTGGTGCACGGCTATCCGCGGTGCGGAAAATGGCGGCCGGGTGGAAAATCTGCCCATGCACGTCTTCTCCAGCGATGACGGCGATCTCGATCTGAATGCCCGACCGAAGTGGGCATCACCGACCGCCGCGACGCGGAACTGGGCAAGCTCGGCTTCCTGCCGCTCTGCCACTACAAGAACACCGATTATGCGGTATTCTTCGGCGCCCAGACCGCACATAAGCCGAAGCTCTACGACAAGCCGGAAGCCACGGCCAACGCCGCCGTTTCAGCCCGCCTGCCCTATATCATGGCCACGTCGCGCTTCGCGCATTACCTCAAGGTTATGGGCCGCGATAAGATCGGCTCCTTCATGGAGGCGTCCGATTGCGAAGTGTGGCTCAATCGCTGGATCGCCAACTACGTCAACGCCAATGACGAAGCGGGCGAAGAAAGCCGGGCGAAATATCCGCTGCGCGACGCCAAGGTGACCGTGCAGGAAGTGCCGGGCAAACCCGGCGCCTACAATGCGGTCGCATGGATGCGGCCCTGGTTGCAGATGGAAGAACTGACGACCTCGCTGCGCATGGTCGCCCGTATTCCGTCCAAGAACTGAGCCCGGACCGGGGTGGTCCGCCACCCCGGCCCCGTTCGTCACCCGGAGCCCGCTCATGGCGCATCAGTCCTTTCCGGATGCCCGCATTTTCGCCGACCAGCTCATCGCTCTCATCGACGATGCGCTGACCGGCCAGGTGAACGCCATTCTGCACCACCCTGATTTTCAGGCGATGGAAGCGAGATGGCGCGGTCTGGCCATGGTCGTGCGTGAGGCTGGCCGCGGCGCAGACGTCAAGGTGAAGCTGCTGAACGCCAGCTGGCGCGATCTTGCCCGCAACACGGAACGCGCCACCGACTTCGACCAGAGCCATCTTTTCGAGGTCGTCTATAATCGCGAATTCGGCATGCCGGGCGGCGAGCCGGTCGGCCTGTTGATCGGCGACTACGCCTTTTCCCCCGACGATCTTCAGGGCGCCGATTCCATCACGACGCTGTCGCAGATCGGCATGGTGGCTGCGGCCGCCTTCTGCCCCTTCGTCGCGGCGGCAGCACCTTCCGCCGTCGGCCTGCAGGACTTCGCCGAACTCAGCCGGGTTCACGACTTTTCCTCTCTGAAGCAGGATAAATCGCGGCTGCGGTGGAATGCGCTTCGCGCACGCGACGATTCCCGCTTTGTCGGCCTTGTCGCGCCGCGCGTTTTGCTGCGCTCGCCCTACAGGCCCTATGCGCGGGGGCGGGATGACGGATTTCCCATTCCGCGAGCATGTGGCGGAAAGCGGCGAGACCCTGCTGTGGGGCAATGCCGCCTTCGCTTTTGCAACGGTAGTGGTGCGCAATTTCGTCGACTCCGGCTGGTTTGCGGATTTGCGCGGTGTGACGCAGGACGCCGTGGATGGCGGCATGCTCTCTTCCCGGCAATTGCCGCCGCTCGATCTCGGCATCGAAAGCAACGGCCTTTCCGCACAGCCGCCCGTCGAAGTGCAGCTGACGACCGGACAGGAACAGCAATTTTCCGATCTCGGCATCGTACCCGTCTCCACCACCTATCTCTCCGGCATGGCGATCTTCAACGCCAACCAGTCCCTGCATGCGCCCGGCCATTATTCCAGCGAAGCGGCAAGACAGAACGCCCGCCTCGCGGCCATGCTGCAATATGTGCTGTGCGCCTCCCGGTTCTCGCATTACCTCAAGGTCATCATGCGCGACGATATCGGCCAGCTGAGCGATGCCTCGACGATAGAGCGCAAGCTGGAAGGCTGGCTTTCCTCTTACACGCTCGGCAATGACGATGCGGAAGCGGCGCTGCGCACGCGCTACCCGCTGCGTTCTGCCGGCATCAACGTCTTCGAGGTTCCCGGCAAGCCCGGAACATTCTCCTGCACCGTGCGCCTTCAGCCGCATTTCCAGCTCGATGACGTCTCCACGAGCTTCCATCTCATTGCCGAAACCATGATGCCGCCCGCCGCCGCATCCCGGTCTCCGGCCGAGCCGCAAAGGATACCCGCATGACGCTGCGCGACGATATTTCCCGCCTTCTCGACGATGACCGGCTGCAAGAGGCAATCGGGCTTGCGCGCGAACACGTCAAGACGAAGCCCACCGACAAGGATGGCCGCCATTTCTACATTGACCTGCTAGTCCTTGCCGGCGACTACGAGAAGGCCGATGCGCAATGCAATCTGGCCGCAACATTCTCGCCGCAGGAAAGCGTCGGCTTTTCTCTCTTTCGCCATCAGCTCCGCGCCATGGCCGCACGCAATGCGTGGTTCGAAACCGGCGCGGTGCCGGATTTCCCCGGCGGTCCGTCCGAACTCGATCAACTGGCCATCCGGGCTAATATCGCTGCACGCAGCGGCGATGCGGATGCCGCCAGAACCGCACTGGCTGAACTCGATGAAAAACGCGGCAATGTACCAATCGGCCGCAACGGCAAAAGCGCCGGCGATATTCGCGATCTGGACGACCGGATTCCGCATGCGCTGGAGGTGCTGACCAATGGCGGCCGCTACCTGTGGATCGACTACGGCCGCGTAGAAAGCCTCGCCATCGACCCGATGAGCCGCCCGCGCGACCCACTCGCTTTCCGCGGGGCTGAGCTGACGTTGCGCGACGGCGCGGTCGCCTCCGTGCTGCTTCCGGCCATCTATCACGGTGCGAAGGACGATGTCGGCCTCCTCCTCGGCCGGGAAACCCGATGGAGCGAGGAAGACCAGCCTTTGGCAACCGGGCAAGGCCAGCGCTGCCTGCTGATTGGCGACGATGTGGTGCCGTTCCACGAGATCGGCTCCCTTTCCGCCGCCTCCGACGATGAAAGGCAGATCGCCCGTGGTTGATCCGCTCGAGCAATATCGCGCGCGGCAGAGAACGCTGTCACGCTCCGTTCTGGACCGGCTGCTGGATGACGCGCCGGATGCGGAAACGGATATGCTCGTCAGCCTGAAGGATCAGGCGCGCGAGATGCGCGAGGTGATCCGCCGCGATCTCGAGGCATTGCTCAATACCCGTCGTAACCCCGCCGGTCCGCCGGCGGCGCTGAAGGAACTGTCCGATGCGCTGGTGAGCTATGGCGTGGACGGCATTCTTTCGGCCAATCTGGTGACGGATGCCTCCAAGGCGCGGCTTGCACGCAGCATCGAGCGGCGGATTTCCCTGTTCGAAACCCGCCTTGACGATGTGCATGTGACGATCCTGAAAAACCGCACGGATGGCGACCGGGCGCTTCGCATGCGCATACAGGCAAGTTTCCGCCTTCAGGAAGGCATGCCGCCGATCAGCTTCGAATCCCGGATCGATCCGTCCACGCAGCGTTTCCTGGTGGAGGCGACGAATGGCTGACGGCTTTCTCGAAAAATACAATGATGAACTCTTCGCGCTCCGAAAACGCGCATCGCGTTTTGCGGCGGCGTTTCCGAAGATCGCCGGCCGGCTGCGCATGACGGGCGATGTCGCCGACGATCCGCATGTCGAGCGGCTGATCCAGAGTTTCGCCTATTCCGCCGCCCGTGTGCGCCAGAAGCTGGACGACGAGTTTCCGGAACTGTCGGACAGCCTCCTGGAGACGCTCTACCCGCATTATCTTGCGCCGATCCCGTCCATGAGCGTGGTTCAGTTCACCCCAAGCACGGCGCTCGCAACCGTGCAGACACTTCCCCGGCACAGTGAAATCCTTGCCGAGCCTGTGGGTGGTGAAAGCTGCCGTTTTCGCACCACGCAGGCGGTGGAAATCGCGCCGCTGCAAATCGCAGCCGCAAACGCTGTCCGGCCAGCCGATCGACGCGCCTTTTTCGGCCTCGTTTGCCGGCGCCGCCAGCTGCCTGCGGCTTTCGCTGCGCAGCACGGCGCCGCGCGGCGGCACTTTCCCGGAAATGGGCCTGACGAAGCTTCAGATTTTCCTGGCTGCCGCATGGCAGCAGGCCACGGCGCTTTACGAGCTTTTGACCAATCATTGCGTGGGCATGGCGCTTGCGCGGCACGCCGAGGACAAGGAAGCCGTTTTCCTGCCCGCCGGCAATCTCACGCCATCGGGTTATACGCGCGATCAGGCCATGTTGCCCTATCCGGCCAACAGTTTTGACGGATACCGGCTTCTCACGGAATTCTTCGCGCTGCCGCAGAAATTTCTCTTTCTCGATATCGACGGGCTACAAAAATGGAGCGGCGGCGATTGCGAACTTTACATCTATCTGGATGCGGCGGACACGCAGCTTGAGCGCATGGTGTCGGTCCGGGATTTCGTATTGAACGCCTCGCCGGTCATCAACCTGTTCAAACAAAGCTGCGAACCGCTCAGCCTCGATGGTACGCGCACGGAATATCGGCTGCTGCCGGATGCACGGCGGCAGCGGACCCGCGAAATCTATGCCGTCGAGAATGTTCAACTGACCAGCCGTTCCGGACAGACGGAAAAGACCTCCCCGTTTTTTCGGCCGCACCCAGCGCAATAACGGCGCGAACGTTTTCTGGCAGATACAGCGCCGTTTCGATGACGACGGTTCTTCCGATACGGACATCGCTTTCGTGGATCATAAGCGCGGACCGCTTGGACCGCTCGACATGGTGGCGAGCATCGATACGCTGTGCATCAATCGTGAACTGCCGAGCCAGCTTCCCTTTGGGGGCGGCCACCCCTTCCTGCTGCTTTCGTCCGGCAATGAGGCTATAAAATCCATCCATGCGCTGATGCCGCCGACGGCGGCGATCCGCGTCAACGAGCGCTCGGCGCGTGAATGGCGGCTGATCTCGCATCTCCTCCTCAACCATCTCTCCCTCACCGACAGCGGCGGCGCGCCGCTGAAGGACATTCTTTCGCTCTATTCCTTCAGGGACAGCCCGGAGACCCGGCAGCTGGTGGAGGCGATCAGCAATGTCGAGGCGCAGAATTCCCACCGCCCGGATCGGCTCGGCCATGGTGCCGGGAACGGATATCACCGTGGAGTTCGACCCCGCGCTGATAGCCCGGCCCCGCCGCATTTGTTTTCGCCAATGTCCTCAATCATTTCTTCGGGCTCTACACGTCGATCAACAGTTTCACGCGGCTGACGGCAACGATGCGCGGCCACTCCAAACCGATTGCCCGCTGGCCGGCCCGCCGCGGCGGCCGACCGGCCGCTGCTCTAGGAGACCGGGATGGAACAGCAGACGCCAACCATGAAAGACCGGCAGGCGGCGCTTCTCAGCGACGATCCCGGCCGTTTTGAGCCCGCCACCGCGTTTCGCGTCGCCCAGCTGGTTTCGGCGGATGACGGGATTGTCGTCGGCGCTCATGGCGGAACACAGCCGACCCCGCTGGCGATCAGCGGTTTCAACCACAAAACGCGGCCAGGCCGAACTGAAATCCGCCTTCGCGCCCATTGTCGGGCCGCTCGGTTCGCTGCCGCCGGCCTATGGCGAATTGCTGCAGCGGGAAGAGCGCAATCGCTCCGGCGCGCTGGCGAGCTTCTTCAATCTGTTCGCCGCAAGGTTCAGCGAACTGTTCGTATCCGCGACGGAAAAATACCGCCTTGCAAGGGGATTGCGCTGGTCGGCCGATCAGAGGGAGAACGGTTTTCGCAAAAACCCTGCTTGCACTCACCGGGTTCCGCACGGCCGGTCTGGTGGAAAAAGGCAGGCGTGAGCGAAGATGCGCTCCTTAGGTTCAGCGGCCTTCTGGCCGGCCCGCAACCGCATGTCTCGGCCCTGACCTCCATGCTTTGTGAATTCACGGGACTTCCGGTGAATGTCGAACAGTTTCGCCGGCGATGGGTGGCTTTGCCGCTTCACGAACAAAGCCAGCTCGGACAGCCATCCGGGCTGAGGCTCGGACAGAACACGACGGCGGGAAGCGCTGTCGAAGATATGAGCGGCGGTTTCCGGATCGTGATCGGTCCCGTCGCCTACGCGGATTATCTGGCTCTGACGCCCGGATCGAAACGGCTTGCGGAGATATTTTCGCTGACACGCCTGTTTCGTCGGAAGCGCCTTGCATTTCGATGTGCAGGTGATCCTGAAAAAGGAGGACATTCCCTTTTGCCGCCTCGGCCAGTCCGATGCCCCCGCCCGCCTCGGCTGGAATAGCTGGGCTCGCGTGGCGCCCGCAGAAAAAGACAGCGCCGATGCTGTGGTGACCGAGCGCGAAGGCTCGGCGGTTTCCGCGTGAGGGCATGGATATGAAGCTTGCACTCAAGGACACACGAAATATCGGAGCCGCAAGAGCCAGTCAGTGGAGCTTCGAGCGCGGCCGCCGCGTCATCGGCCGGTCTCGCGATTGCGACTGGCAGATCGATGACAATGAGCGGCGCGTTTCCAAGCTGCACTGCACGCTCAGCCGCGATGGCGAAGGTTTTACGATCCTTGACCAGAGCGCGAACGGCACGCTGGTCGATGGCCGCCTGCTGCTGGAAGGCGAAAGCGCGCGTCTGCGCGACGGTTCGCAAATCAACATTGGCGGGCAGGTTTTCCAGGTCGCCATCAGCGGCGATGCCGAGCTGGATTTTTCCGATCCCGACACTTCCCTGCGCATGAGTGACGAGCCGCTGACCATTTCGGCGATCCTTGCCGACATCGCCCCGAATGGCCGTTCGGCCGGCGGCGTGATGGGCAACACCGCCTCCGCCGACGACTGGTCCGAAACATGGCGCGAGGGCGCGAAGCGGAAGGCGAAATCCATTTCGCGAAATGTCGAGATCGGGTGGAGCGAACCGCCCGCGGCGCGCGGAATTGGCGCGGTTCTGCCTGATAACTGGGACGAGGAGCCGGTTGCGAGCAGCGAACACGAACATACCGACGCGCTGAACACGCCGGTGATGATCTCTCGTCCGGTTTCGGCCTCAGGTAACGAGGATTTCGACAGCGTTTTCCCGGAAGCAGACGAAGAGCTGACCCCAGAGGGCGCCTCGGCTGCGGACGCTTCGACCGCGCAGGAGATCGGCGATCTTCTGACCGCGCTGGAGCAGGAAAGCGCCGATTGTCTGGCCATTCTCGACATTGAAGGCGAGCGCACCGGCCCACGGTTCGTCAGCCTCCCTGAGCGAGCGGGTGGAAACGCTCATCCGCCAGCAACGGCGGCTCGCCGCCTCTCTTGAAACCCTAATCCACGGCTGCACGCAAAAACTCGAGCCGAGGCTTCTCGAAGCCTCCGTCGATGCCGGTAACGATCTTCGTGCCAAAATCGAGCGCCGCGACTGGCAGGGGCTGATCATGAAAACCGATTACTGGTCGACTTACAAAAAGCAATTTGAGGAAAACGGCCGTCCATTGCCTGTCAGGCAGTTCCTGCAGCGGGCAGCGCGCGGTGAAGCCGCGCCCACGCAGGAACCTGACGCGATAACGGCCGATGCAAAGGGGGTAAACAACCACGATGAGACATGAGAACCGCGTTGCCTGGAGCGAGGGCATGTTTTCTTCGCGTTCAGCATTTTCAGCAATCCGACCGCTGGACCGAACGGCTGGTGCGCAACACCACGCGCAACCTCTCGCCCTACCCGTGGGGCATCGCCGAAATCGGCGTGGACCGCAGCGCGCTGTCGATAGGGCAATTCGCCCTGTCGAACCTGCGCGGCGTTCT
>JAMPIQ010000006.1:0-149038 GCA_024699855.1 Aphelenchoides besseyi | reverse complement strand
AATCTTCAATTGAAGGCAGATATTATACACCCGATAAATGCCTATGCAAACTGATTTAAGAACTCTCGTCTTCTAAGGTGTTTTCAGAGATTGATTGTAAAGTGTTGTTGTAGAAATATGATAAGTAAACGATTGGTCGAACGGCTTTCAGCTCCTTGCCCCCATGTCAATTTGCTATAAAGCGTGAAATAAGTAAGGAAATTGGTTTGAATCTGTCGAAAAATCGAAACTTGAGCAAAAGGTCCATTGGACTGTCAAGCTACTAAGCAAAAGCGAACAAATCGCCATTCGTAGCACACCATTCGTTTGTTGTTTCCTTAAGGCGCGCCAAAGAGAACTGAGTCGGACGTTGAACAACGCCGTCGAGTCGAAATGGCAGCTCGATTGGTCTGTAATAAACAACGCAATCTGGAAAAACGATGATTGTTTTGGTGTCGGTTGCGAAAGCGAATCTTTTAGGCCAAAAGTCGATTCGCACTTTTGACGATTTCGCTATTGATCTGACAATTTCAAATCGATGTTTGCCGCTATAGACGTCTCGAGAGATTCGTTTGTCTTTTGAATTCTTCCTGCAATACGATTCTTCATTTTGATTTCGCGACAATCCGTGCATCTGTGACTTCTTTCTAACGTTCGATCAATGTTCTCGGCCTCTTAAACTTCCTCCTCCATTCTTCCTATGCTTGTAACACTTGACTGTTGTGTTAAATCTTTGTCTTTTGGTTTTTGCGTTGCATTTATCGATATTAATCAAAGTACTCGTTTCGGTAATCCATCGACTCAAATGGCGTTCCGTGGTGGTCGTGGTGGCATGCAGGACGGTGAGTGCTTGTTTGCAACATTTGACGTTGAACATTGTTTCTACAGAAGACTCCAGTGGAGTGACTTTTCGCGGCGCAGGCCGAGGAGGAGGCGGACGAGGAGGCGGTAAATCAAAGATCCGTTAATTCAATCAGTAATCTACTGTTGTTTCAGCTTTCGATCAGCGTCCACAATCCAACGACTACACTGCTCGCTCAAACGACGGCGGTGGCAATTCCTATCGTGATGGCCGAGGATCATCCAACGATTACGACAACGGTCCACCGTTTCGTGGCGGCCGAGGAGGTTACAATGACAATGGAAGCCCTCCGGGTGGTTACAACTCTGGTGGCGAAATGGATCGAATTTGTAAGTTTGAATCGTAGAAACCTCAAAATTAGTTCAATTTTTTAGCTCGTTCATCTCACATTCCTGTGGAACGCAGTGTCGATGAAATTTTCAAAGAAGACGAGAAGCACAAACAAACCAACGACTTCTACTCGTTGGATGGACAAGTCACCGTCGAAAATAGTCCCAAGCCTCTGACTGTCATTGAGTAAGTGGACAACTTCTAGCTTTGGAAATACGAGTTTGTTTTCAGAAAATGGAAAGAAGCCGAGTTTGACAAGATCATTATGAACAACATTCAACGTTCGAACTACTCGTTCCCGCGCAACTTCCAAAAATACGCTGTGCCATTGATCATGGACGGTTTCGATGTGAAAGGACAAGCCGAGACTGGAAGTGGAAAGTCGGCCGCCTTTTTGTTGCCAATTATCCATAAATTGCACGACGAATTTAAGGACCAGGAGGAGACCGAACGTTTGTGTTCGGTTTCTGCGTTGATCATTGAACCGACTCGTGGGTTGGCCGCTCAGTTGTACGAACAAGTCAATTAATTTGCGGACGGTATGTTGCAAAAGATCTCAACCTAAGACTGATTTCGAGTTTTAGAGACCAAAGTGCAAGTTAATGTTGCTTATGATGACAACAAGGTCTATATGAACAGAGAATCCATTTACCAGAAAGGCTGCAACATTTTGGTTGGAACACCGAGTTGGCTGATTGACTTCATGAGTTCGGATGACCGTAAAGCGCAATTCGTAAGTACCATTTCGATCGTTTCTTCTATTATTGTGTTTGTCATTTCAGTTCAAATACGATAAGTTGAAGTTTTTGGTTCTCAACGAAGCCGATGAACTTCTCAAGTCGTCGTTTATGCCTGAAGTTCAAAGAATGGTCACTTTTCCATCCGTAAGTACTCTCTGTTAAAGCTGTATAATGCGCTAGTTACCTTTAGGTTAAGAACAGACAAACGCTTTTCTTCAGCGCAACGTTTTCACCTCAAATTATGCAGTTGTCGAACATGTTCTGCAAGCCGAAGAGCGTTATTGTGCGGAACAAAAAACGCGACTTGAACCAACGGGTCCTGCAAGAAATCATTGAGGTCCCGTACGGTGAGTATTCCGATGTTATAATACAGGGTGGGCAAAAATGAATGACCTTGTCGAAATCTCGAATATCTCGTTTATCTTTGATTTTTTTCTAGACAAACTATATATTTTTTGAAGCCTTACAATCCCCAAATTCTGATGATACCAAATTTGGAATTTCGAAAATTTCGATTTTTTGACCTAAGGGTCCCCTCTTTGCTTGTGAACCACGGAGTCGGAAAAAAACTTGACTAACAAAAAAATCAACAATTTAACGAACTTCGACTTGACCACCTCCTCTGTTGATGCAGATATCCAATCGTCGAGAAAAGTTTGCGGCGATTCGCTCTCGCATTCTATCCACACTGCCCGTTGATCGAAAACTCTCGTCCCATCTCTTTACAGTCTTTAAGCTGGGAACAGCCACTTGTCCCTTAGCGACTTCTCGACCAATTCTTGTGCCAAATTTCGCGTAATCGTATTTGGTTTCGATGAACATCCGTACATAACGAGCTTTCTCTTGATTGGAGTAAACCATTTTCAAACAGAATAACGAAGAAATGAAGCCAAAAGACGAAAAACATCGCAATTTTGACCACTTTTCCAACTCGGTGGTTCACAAGCAAAGGGGGGACCCTTAGGTCAAAAAATCGAAATTTCCGAAATTCCAAATTTGGTATCATCAGAATTTGGGGATTGTAAGAATTCAGAAAATATATAGTTTGTCTAGAAAACAATCAAAAATAAGAACGTTATTCGAGATTTCGACAAGGTCATTCATTTTTGCCCACCCTGTAGATGAAAACAAAGAAGATAAGAGATTACAAAAAAAAATTCTACGACCTGTGGGCATTCTGCCCAATAAATTTCCAAAAAGGACCTTTTGCAAATATTTTGGAAATTATATTACCATTATATTAGCTAATTTGACTGTACAAGACGGTCGCTTCGCTCCCGTCTTTTGCCGTTAGTGGCGTTGGGTTTGTAGCGTGGGTTGAAGGGGAGTTGATAAAGTTGACTACCTGACGTTGGGGGCCTTCAGCCCGAAAAGTGCAAGACGGTCAACGGACTTTTGAATTGTGTTCGAAACAGTTTGATACGATAAGAATATTGAAGATGAGTTGGGAAGCGAAACATAAAGTTATGAAAATAAAAGGTTCGAGCAGAGTCCTAATCGGCTCAAAAATCGTTTGTAATTGTAAGCGGATTGATTCTTAGTTGAAAAGCCACTTCACGTACGCCAACGTGATCAATCCATCGAAGTTGTGCTTTCGTTTTGAAGGAAGAAAGCGTAAGAAACCTATTTATGTCAAAGAATGAACGACAATTAAACATCCATTGAATCGTCTTCATCGGCTGTTGGATTGGCCGGTGGATTGACGGGAGCAGTTGTGGTAACGACATTGGAGTTAACTGCGTTCGCGTCAGCTTCCAATTGTGTCACGAATTTCGTGACTTCCGGATTGACAACATTCAACATGAACTTGCTTTGCTGCTGTTGTGCTTTGGGATCGGTTTGCACATTATCCGGGTTGAAAATGTAGATGTCAGATGCGCGGAATTGAACCAGGTATTATGGTGAAAGCTGCTTCATGATCAGCTTAAAAAGTGGGTTTAATTGAATGGCATGTTTGAGTGTGTTGATTTTAGTTTCGCTCTTTCAATCAGACAGATTGCACGCTCACTGTGAATGTTATGAAGGCAATTGGCAATTCGAGCATCATTGCTACTGATTTGCGACAAAAATAGTGTCACTCATATTGACTGACAAACTTCAAGGCGAATACACGAGCCACGGACATTCATTTTCATAGCGCACCGGTCTATTTGGATTGCAGGGCATGATGAGTCCATTTCATTATTGTATCTTCTACATCCAGACTTTAGTCCGATTGCTAACTTTCATGACTAGTCAACAGTTAAACCTTTCTTTATCAGTCATTTCCCAATTATTGTATCCCGCGTATTCGAACTTGTACTTGTTTCACCAATAAACAGATTTCCATTGAAAACGAATCGGTTATTCCTTCAGAATCGTAGTGGAGTAACGAATGAATTCAAACGATGAGTTGGTTGACTGTTTAATAACACTTGCGATTCATTCTTTTTTAATTCAATACAAAACAAACAAGCAATTGTTGTGGCTACAGCTATCAACCGAGTTATTCGCATCGACTCGAAATGTCGTTCTCTCCATTGACTGCCAACTCACTTTCCGACCTTAAAATCTGCAGAAGTTCAACACTTTACAGTTCCAGGATGCCGCACTCTTTGATGCAATGCTTCTTAAGAGCGAGTGATTTGTCTTCGATCTTTCATTCGACTACAACAAGCAAGGAAGTTGAGCGTTTGTCTGTCGAACGAAATAACCGAGCATTCAGTTTTTGTTTGAGACCAGAATCGATGAGACGGATTAAACCGATTTATGTTGCTGTTTCCGATAATCGGTTGAGAATCGTAATAATCCTTAAAATTGATGTTTTACACTCCGATTTCAGAGAGACATGAGACCCGAAGGATGAGCATCAACAAAAAGGACGTCAATTCGATGTTAATTCAACGGCAACAGACAACCAAGCCGATTAGTCAGCGTTTTGTTTGCAACAACTTCTGCCCGTCTAACCGACTCTTTTTCACATTTTACTCCAAATTGAAACGTCATTTTGTGATCGGAACGATTGTCAGGCATTCGGGAACACAGTCCTTAATTCTCGTTGTTGTTTTAGAACTAAGTTGGCTCTGGTTGAAGAGCTCTTTCACTAAGCGATTAGATCGGAATTGTTTGCATAGGTGTGGTCCACATTCAAAAGCTATTCCAACAGTTTTGCGTCTGGAAGTAGACGTCTGAAGAGTAATATTGGCGAAATCAAAGAAAGTACGTTGAAGGGTCTGCTTAAACTGTTTGGAGGACCTAAAAGGTACTTGCGACTTTCCTGATGTTTGCATTTTGCTCGCTGTTTGCCAAGATAAGAACCACATTCAGCAGTGGTGCACGGCTACGCTTAAGAATCACACTCATTGCTTTGAAACGCGGGAAAATGGTCAAAATTTTCCAAATTCTCGTGTTTTGACGTCTGTTTTAAATGTCGAACAATCGATCTTAACGGCAGTATCTTTGTTGCTTGGACATCACGTTTTCGAATTCTTGTTTATGATTAATCTGTTTTGTAGTTTAGTGATGAACGAACAGACATCATGACTCCAACCAAAACAAGGAAGTTGGCTTTTTGTGTTGGAATCGGAGTTTCTATTGCCGTCGTTTACCTTCTATTCTTCTGCTCAAAACCCGTCGAAGTCATCTCACAAACCAATAACGAGCTGTTCACTTACTCATCCACTAAATTGTCTTCAGCTACGAGAAAAGTTCCGACCGTACCAACGAAAGAACCGACTCTCTTTCTCCCATTGACCGTGAAGAGAACTCCAGAAAGTGAGGAACCTTCAGCGTTTGAATACCATCCACTTATTGTTTAGATCGCAAAGAAATCGCCATAGTCGTGATTATTGCGAATAACAAGACGATCCACGAGTATGTTCTACCGTTAGCTACATTGCGTTGTTATGCTCAAGCTCACGGTTATCTCTTACTGGAAATCAATCTGGAACGAGAACCCGAATACGTGAAAGCTTGTCCGAACAAAGATGTCAGTTTCGATTCCATTCATCCCCACAAGCTTCTTTCAGTTCATGTTTCAACGTCATTGTGTGATGGCCAATTTGATGAAGAAATCGCCGGAAATTGAGTGGTTCGCTTTCTTGGACGCAGACATTGGAGTCGTGAATCCCAATCACCTGATCGAGGAATTTACGCATCCAGCAGCCGATCTGATCTTCTACAATCGTCTGTACAACTACGAGATTACCAGTGGTGCCTATTTGGCCAAAAACACCGAATTTGCTCGACTATTCTTGGGACATTGGGGAAGCTATGAGTACAAAGTGAAACCAGGAACCTTGCACGGAACCGACAACGGAGCGATTTCCGTAACATCTGCTTCTCAATTCGCTTCTACAGTCACGTTTGCAGGAAGTCTTTCTCGACTTCTTTTGTGCCACTTGTGCTCCAGAGCAACGGGCGGAATGCACGAGAATCTGGCACAACTCCCAGTAAGTGACCTATTTGCTGACAATAAATACAGCTGGCTAGCAATTACGATGATCTTTTCCGCTACGAGTCGTGTGCTCGTGGAATTCTGGGACCGGCCGAATGGTTCCGAAACGAGAACGGAACTATTCGTCAATTAGCTCATGGTCGTGGCTATTGGTCGCGTGATGGCTGGCAAACTGGATCCAAATGGTCCGACGAAGACTTCATGTTTCATGGCTGGAAAGAAAAGTAGGTTCTCGTATTGGGAGTACTCAACAGATGTTCAGCAAACGAAATGGCGAGTGGAAGAGTATGTTTACAGTCGAAGACTTCAATCCAGCACTGTGCAAAGACCCGTCCACTGTGCATTTGAGTTTCGCATACAAACCGGCATTTCATGCGGATGTCGCTGAAATTCGAAAACGGCTATTGAAAGTGGGATACAAAAGCTACGAAGAGCATTTGAAACGACTCCAAGATATCATTCACATTCAGCTGAAAAAGGCGGGTATTTGATGTTTAGCCAGAATCTATTCTACGGGTTTATTATCGTTTTGTCATTCCTCTTTCAATGATTCCTACGACTAACAATCGTGTTCGCTTTCCAAGAAGATCGGGTAATGAATGTCGTCTAAGAGCCGGTTGAAAACGGGACACTCAGAGTTTATTGGTGAGAATAAACTTAGACGGAGATTGATTGAAAATAAGTTTCTTGTTCAAACGAATGTACTTGTCAGCTAAAGAATCAACAACGCAAAGAACAAAAAGAACAATTCGTTCAACTCCAATTGTTGAGCATCTAGAAACCCTTGATTTCTAATTGACACTATCAAGAAGCAAACCGTTAGGAAGTGTCTGAGAAATCAACCTGATTTTGCCGGCACTTCCCGAATCGTCCACAGACTAAAACAATTCACTTGAACCCTCATTGTCCAATCAACCTACTTTCAACTTCAATATGACCTTTGCATCTCCAGTTGCCTGCACCCCAACAACAACGGTTCGAGTGGAACTCTCTCCAGCCGATGATAAGGATTGATCGACAGAGCAAATCGATTGATTGAAATCAGAATCCGACAATCGAATGCGATTGTTATGAAGAGTGAATTGGAAAGCAGTTGCATCAGTTGATTTGTATTCAACTGTAACTCAAAAGTCTTCACAGATCAACCCGAATAACCAAACCAATTTGCAGTTCAGCAGTTTTGTTCATTCCATTGGGTTTGACCGCAATCTCAAAATTGCACTTTTTGCCAACAGTCACTACGATACTAAAAGACGAGTGCAAAGAATTTTCTTGTTATAACTGACCTTTGATTTTGTTTGGCGAGGACAGCGAAAGCCATTCGGAGATCATGATCGTATTTCAGTGTGGCCATAACTTTTCCTTTTCCACAAGAAGAACGACCGCTGTACATCACAACACTGGAACGAATCGAATCAACTGATTACTCTTGCTCCTACCGTTCTTCATCGTATTGATGGAAACAGGGCGTCTGGAGAATGTAGGCGCTAGTATCAGTAGTCAGAAAGATTGCAAGTAGAATCGAGATCAAGTTCATAGTTGAGCTCGAAACCAGAGACTGCTCAATTTTACGTACGCAAGTGCGTTGGCGAAAGGGGACGGATGAAAACTTGTTATGCAGATTGATTCCAGCCAAATGTCTAACAAGAATATCCTTGAGAACAGTAGTAATCAGTTCAATTGGTTTATTTCTGTCAACGTAAGGACAAAAAAAGACCCGAGAGTTTAGGCGGGAGGTGGAGGTGCATCGCCGCCAACAACCACATCTTCATAATTGTCGCCACCGTCTTCTTTCTGAATTTACAGTTGCTGATTGCTGAGCATTTTAACTGACCTTCTCGTCCTCTTTTTTCTCTTTCTTGGATTTCGGTTTCTCTTCCGGTTTCTTGTCGTCTTTTTTCTCTTCTAAAATCTCTCCAAATTGTTTGCTTCCCTCTTCAACTTACCGGGTTTCTTCATTCCAGACTTTGCATTAGCAGCCGGTGGCAAAGCAGTGTTCATTGACTGTCCGACTCCCGTAGCAGTTGACGCCAACGGAGCTCCGGTGGGTGGAACAACGACTGCTGGCGGAGCTGAAGCGGGAGTTGCTGGAGCGTTTGGTGATTTCTTCTTGGCACATTGAGCGACGGTCACAAGGACTGCTAACACGGCGAACAGAAATTCATAGACAGCGAGGAGAAAGACGTGATCCTGCAATTTGGTTAGAAATCGAAAAGAAGAACTCACGACTAAGAAGCTCATGATAGCCAGAAATAACGAGAAAGAAAGACGGCGAACTGCAAAAGTCCGAATCGAAGCAGCAAAATGACGGAGATCGGATGCAAACGTTAAACTTTAACTTTGCATATTCTGATGTTTTCAGCTGATTCCGTCGGCAGATGCTCACTGTGAGCGGAACGGCTACTTTGGATCTGCGTCCTCTTGAACCGGCTCTTTGATTTCCGTTCGTGATGATTCGACAAGTTCAACAAACGATCTCATCGGCTTGGCAGTCTGCTCTCGACTATGTCTCGTTTGTTATGTTTCTGTTCACTTACACGATTCGTGAGTTCTCGTCTCGTTTCCGTCGACATTGCTGCTTCAGATCAACTCTACGATCGTTACTATCGCTTGAAGTTGCTCGTCCGAGAGATCGTTGGTTTTGGTCGTGTGATGTTGGGAGTGGAGTTGGCGCAAATGAAAGTCGCTGAAGTCAACTGTCAAACGGCCATCTCGTCGGATTTGGCCAATCGTTTGAAGGACGGCGAGTGGTCGATGAACAACAACCAAGCGGAACGTCAGTTTGTCAGCGAGAATCTGCGTCAAACGAAGAACACGATCAAAGACTTGGGCGAGAAATACGAAGAGAATCGTATGCGCGTCCAACAGTCGAAGCCGTTGGTTTGGTTGGCGTTGCAACGTGTGTTGTCTGCGTGAGTGAATTCGCGACAACAAGCTCTGATCTCCGTTTTAGAGCTGCAGCAGCGGGATTGCTGCGCTCAGCTCCACCATCGCCGTTGCAAGCCGAGTTGGAGTCCGTCGACGAGAAGGCGGACGAACAACACACCAAAGTTCAACGTGATGGTTCGACCGTCTACTTCGCAAGTCCTCCACCCGCAGGAGCCAAATCGTCTCAAACGGCAATCAGCGACAAGGTGAGTGAAAGAGATGAAATGGGAACTCGGCGTTTAGAAGTCGCCGTCTACACGCACTGCTCAATCACATGAAAAGAAGTCGACTGTCATGTCGCAGTACATAACCCCGATGTGATTTGCTTTCTCGATTCGAACGAAATAAACAGTCTTTAGTCGAATTCTGCTTTCAATCTTACAAGAAACATAAGGCTAATCAAAACATTTTCCCAACAAAAAAGCAATCCGCTAAGCCTGGTTCGAACAGGCGACCTATGGATTCCAACCACTCACTTACAGTCCATCGCTCTTCCAACTGAGCTATTAGCGGCTTATCGAAAGGCACTAGAAAAATCATTTTCTTTTCGCTGACTAATTCA
Organism: Aphelenchoides besseyi; assembly: GCA_024699855.1. Lineage (NCBI taxonomy): Eukaryota > Metazoa > Nematoda > Chromadorea > Rhabditida > Aphelenchoididae > Aphelenchoides > Aphelenchoides besseyi. The sequence continues at coordinate 139,202 of JAMPIQ010000006.1, read as the reverse complement.
AAATTGAAAGGTCTCTGGAACGAATTCGATGATTTTAAAAGAATTGAAAGAACAACATTGATGTCAACTACACTTTGTTCGCATTACCATAGTCAGCATGTTATATTGCAACTATAAAAAACTGAACAACGTAAGGAAAATTCTTTATTTAAACGTTTTCCAGTTATTTATTAATAAAACAAAGTATATGGAACGAAGGAGCGAAATTTTCAGTGAAAAGGTCGTGTTAACATCGGTTGTTTTAGCAACACCGCTAACCGTCAGTAAGACAAATAACTGAATTATCAAATTATCCAACATTGCTCGTTACTCATCACTGAACAAGCAAATTACATTCGTCTTTTCATGAAGTGGAAGCCCGATAAACGGTGGTTTTTACATATCTTACGAAACTTCAACGCTATATTGACTGTAAATACCACGCCTGAATTTGTTGGCAACACCTCGTGTCGGAAAACAATATGATAATGAGCGGAGTGGGCAACTATTGAAGTTCCAGCAGATATGAAATTTACTCGGCTACTATACCTGCGGATTTGTTTAGGACACGACGAACAGCGAGACTTTTTACAATTAAATTGCTGGGAGCAAAGTTTCAAAGAATTTATCGCAGCATTACAACGTGACTGCCTCAAGTGAATTGCTCAGTTAATCTGTCGTATGTATTTAGTCAAATCCCATATCAGTCAGTAGGGCGAGTGGACACCCGAATTAGGTTGGCAAGTTTGTTGTGAATTTATTCGGTTATTCATTCGCTCTTTTGGGTTTTCACCGTTTTTATCGTGCATTTAATTGAGTTTTACAATGTTTAATATTAACGATTTTTTGATATCTAAGTTTTTTGTTGTTGTTCTTTTAGTAATGTTTTATGCTAAGGTCGGAGTCCCGTGAGGCAGAATGCCAAACGTTGACCAGCCGATGCATCTCGAGTTTCTGCCCTCAATTCATTCGTCCTCCGAACACCAGCTGTGGGCAATCGCCCTCGTGTTTTCCTTTATTATTGTTTCCTATCGTTAACTCCCGCAATAAACGTAGATATCTATCTACTTCGAGACCCAGGACACCACAGTAATCTTCTTCTTTGCAGTTGGTTGAACAATAAAGGACACCGTTTGTGTCTGTATATGGGCTCAGATGGTCGTTGCATGAAACAGGTAATGAATAATAACCCTTTAAGTTCAACACTAACGGCAACGACCATCTTGGACTACGTTTGTTCGGCAAGAACAAGTGCTTCACCAACACAGTTGTTCTGCCGAACACACAACTCGAGCCGAATCCAGCACTACATGGCCTACAAACAGCCAGGATTAAGTCCAATAGACGAGCTGGAACTACGCTTGGACTACCAGTTCGTCTACGGATACATCATCGATGGCCCTCATCTGCATCATCAACAACGCCTTCTGCGTGGAATCAACGCAATCCTCGGACGGCGAATGGACAGATTGTGGACCTTCGGCCAACATCACTTGCTTCACGCTCGGATCGAAAACATTGCACGTCGACTTACTACCGTTCCCTGTTGAAGTCAGACGGTCATATTTTCCGTCCGAGTTGTAAGAATGTCATTTGCCGTCCCAACTCGTAGGTTTTTTGTTTGTTTGTCTGTATTTTTTGCTAATAAACTTTTGATTATCAACTGCGTTTAATTTTGTTTTCCATGTTCGCAAACTTCCAATTGATGCATATTTTGTAACCATTTAATCGACAATGTAAAGTTAATTTCGAGGCGGGTTGCGATATTTCATTTCTCAGTTGAGATCCAATTGCCAAACGGATAGTCGGGATGATGTTGCATTCTGGAACAAACATTTTGGTTTTGATCATTGAACGAACTCACTTGACGTAAGTGAAGAGTCGGGCTTCTGGTTCGATCGAATCGAACTTCTTTCGATCATCTTCGCTCAATTCAAAGTCAAAGATTTGAATGTTCTGACGAATACGCTCGGGAGTCACACTCTTCGGAATGCAACTGATCTTGTTTTGGGTCATGAATCGAAGAACGATTTGAGCAGGAGAGCGATCGTAAGCACGAGCCAACTCTTCGACTATCGGATGTCGAATTCCGTCCACCTGTGCAACTCCCGGCTTGTTGAGTGATCGTCCCGGCGAACACAAAGTGCCGTAGGAAGTGACCGCAATGTCCAGCTTGTGACACAAATCGAGCAGCTCACGTTCTCTCAAGTGGACGTGAAGTTCGGTCTGTTCAAAGGAATAAGACACCCAAAGATACTGGCTACCTGGATGTTATGAGGTTTAATTTCTGCGGCGTCGTAGATTTCTTTCAACTGCTTGGAATTGACATTCGAAAGACCGATGGATCGAACTCGTCCGCTTTTGTAAAGCGACTCCATAAAACGCCATGTATCCAAGAGCGAAAAGTCGACTTCGGGAATGATTCTTCCTTCATCATCGAGAAGTGGAGACGTCGCTTCGTTATTGGGCTGAAATCAATCCGTTAACATGAACGTGAGAAAGAACGGGCTTTTGAAGACATTGGACTGTGGACGAGATAGAGATCAACGTAATCGCTTCTCAAGTTCCGCAATGAGCGTTCGAACACAACGGCCGCCAACTCCGGTCGATTCGCATGAGCAGGAAGTTTCGTGCAAATGAAAAGATCGGAGCGCTTCAAACGACCACTATTGACGTATTCTTCGATCACATCGCCAATAGCACTTTCCGTTCCGTAGACCGGCGCTGTGTCCACGTATCGATAGCCGACATCGAATGCCGTTCGAATCGCATCTTCGAGTTGCAATTTCTCTTCTGGACTGCCCTAAAGTGCCGATAAATGAAAACAAACAAACGCACTTACCAACGATGTGCCCAAACCCAACAACGGCAACTCCACACCATTGGACATTCGAACAGTTGTGGAGGTCATGATCAAGATGCTGCAATTAGACTCGTCAGTCTCATCGGTTGAGAGTAAGGAATGCGGGAAGACACGACCACACGGTTCGCTAATCTTATCAGCTTCTCGCGCTTCGTTCGCTGAACCTCTACTGCGTCAGAGAACAAATATTTCATGCCCATTAACAACCTTGGATTCTGATCACGTGCAATCGAAAGTTAATTTATCGCTTTAAGTCAAATAGAAAAAGTCACACGGTGAGACAAAAGAGATCCTGAGGGCTTAATCAGAGTTCTGTTGTAAAGCACTTGGTTATGTTAAGCGATGATTATGACATCTATCTACAACTTAGAGACTAGCTAATTGGAATCCCCGATTGAAAGTACCCGACGATTAGAAAAAAGGTTAAATGGTTAACGTATTCATATCATTGGTTATAGCGACTGTTCGTTTCGAATGATCGTAACGTTGTTTGGCGGCCATAACTCGATCAGCAAAACGAACTGCAACATCTCGATTTGTACACCAAATCGAAACGGATGACTTGGTTTCTCCGCGTTGAGTTTCGTAGATCACTTCTGAAAACAACAGTCGAGTTGATCTGTGCTCAACAGAACTAACCGTTCTTCACGAGTCCCGAGTCCGTTTGAACTGTCGGTTGTATACTTCGCAGTGATCGATAGACGATTCGTTCAATGACACTGTTCGGCTCATTTCCGATTTGTCTGAGAATATAACATTGTTCCGAGCAGATCAATGCGCGATGACAAATTCGTTTCTGCGATTGCATGTGACTCAGAATCACCATCACATCCAAAAGTCTATAACATGTTGTTCTGAGTGGTCGATTGGAACGAACACTTACATTTCATTTGACGAATAGCCGATTATGCGAAGAAGTTCTTGTTGTGCTTCTGCCAACTCGGTTGAGTAGAAGGGCAACAACGATTGTAGAGACGTGCAGACACGCGGCAAACGAACTCGACGTTCGGGAAACTGAGACTTTCGCATCATCGGACCGCCGGTCACGTCCTTCACTGCCGAGGCGGTTCCTTCCAACAAATCCAATACTCCTTGAGTTGGTTTGGTCACCATGTCAACTGCTCCAGTAGCCACACCTCGAATCAGACCCTAGACTCACAAACTCAAACATCGTTCATTCGGGTTTCCGCTTACCAGCATTCCACTCTTCTGCATTCCATTGATCATGTTGATCGGCAATGCGGTTGCCAATCCAGCCACTCCGACACCCAAACCTTTCACTCCGCCGTACAAATGAGTCAACGCGGTCGAGGTTTCTCGTTGTGATTGCGAACGGACCATTCGACGCCGCCATCTCTCGTGTTGTTCGTCGAACGTCAACGTTCCAACGCCATGAGCGGCTGACGAGAAGAACTGAAAACAACAAGAAGTAATAGAAACTAAAATAAAAGACCTACTTTAGATGCACTGTTCGAGAGACCGTAACTGACACCCGACACAAACGCTCCGACATCGCCTTCGAAGATCAGACCCTGGAAGGACTCTTTGATATCCGACGCCAAACCCAATGGATTTCCGAACGCGTCCATTGTTACGAGAATCTTGAACGTTTGCTTTTTGATTTCAGCTAAAACGAAGCTGAAGAAACTCGGAAGCGAGAACTCACAACTGTAGAATTGACTGAGTGCTTCGAGAAGAAAATTCAACGTCTCAAAGTAATGGAACTGTCGGAAGGCGGGAAGCTGAACGAGAGCATTCTCGAACCCCACCAACTTCATGTTCAAAGCTTCTCGGATTTGACGTAACTCCTGAGGCAGCGAGTTGCGTGGAACCGTCTTCGCCGACAACAACAACGCACCGAATTCGATTTCCAACGTTCCGAAATAACATCGACGAGTTTGTCCGGTGATCGTGCTCGAAGTGTCCAGTTCGAGATTGGGAGGCTGCTGCAATGCTTCCGGTTGAACGGCCTGGGTTGCATTGGTCTCTTGAACGAAATGTGCCAACTTCCACAGCAACAACTCATCCAACAACAAACACGCGTCTCCCAAACGAATTCGAAAACAATCAAACGCGTCGTAGTGCAATTCGGCAGACCACGACAACTCCAACTTGAGAGCTGGACGTGCCACAGGCATTATCGGCATTCCACTCGTCGTGGCTATTGGCTGATAGTCGTCGGAACGAAGAGCGTTTGTTTCACAATACAAGACCGGCCAATACTCAGCACCCAGCAATTGATTGTCGGCCTGAAAATGAGGATTTTGAACTTGGACTCGAATGCACAAATGTACCTGAACAGCATTCACATAGCCACTCAATTGGTAGGACTGATTCTTCTTCACAACGAGCAACTCAACGCCTCGAAGTCGGGCGTAAATCAACTCCTCGTTTTGTCCATTCACCAACGAAATTCCAGCCCCCGCCGGCATTTCAAGTCGAACATCAAACGTCAACGTTTTCGGCTCAATTTTCTCCTCGACAGAAAACGAACTCGAAGTTCGGTTTCTTGTTGTCGATCCACCAGAAGACCTGAATATTCAAATGCTAGTTCGAGTAGTTCCTGAGACTTTACCGTCGATTCGAGTGATCGGAAATTCGAACAACGAGTGTTGGTCCAACGTGCAAACACTGAACATCCAGAACTCCACTTCCTGGTTTCTGTCTTTTGGCTCGAAACAGTTGAACTCGTGGAATGGTGGCTGACTGAGCTGGGGATTCGGAGAGAAACAACGAGGCACCTCGTAATTCAACGTAACGATCGAGCAGACCACAATGTAAACGTCCATCATTTGAGAATCTCCAGCGCTGAGTTTGATCTCTCTTCTGGTTTTCTTGGACACATCATCAACGCCGAAATGCCTTCAGCATCCACAACATCCAAAACGAAACGTTGAGTCGAGTTCTGATTGCGATAGTTGAAGCCGAGGTTCTCCAAACAACGTTCATTCGTGAACGACCATAATTGTTCTCGAGTGCTGTCCGCTTCGTTCAATCGACTCAATTGAATCTTTCCACTGTCCTTTCGTACACTCATAACCAATTGCTCTTCATCGAAACTTCCTTTCTCGTGACCTCTAAACTTTCAATGTAGTCGTGAAACAAGAATGAAACCCACTTGTTAACAAAACTGGGAGCAAACTGGATGTAAATGTGATTCTCGTAAATCAATTTTGGACCAACGGACGGTTTCGAGGGATCATAGACGTTGGATTGATTCTCGAACACTTGCAAGGTCAGCAGCTTGTCGCCGTAGAGATCGTCCCACGCGTAATCGACCGTACTGTTGGCTTTGCAGATTGTTCGCAAACGATGTTGACGAGTTGTTTCCGCTGTCTGATGATACAAAACGGGTACATCGGACAGATTTTCGATTCGAATTGGTGGTGGATAGTGCTCGGCATCAGTAAACGTGGTCCAGAATGAGGCGTTGACCAATGTGACTTCAGCACGTACAAAACGCGGCGTTTCATCGTGATCTCTTAACAACCTAATGGAACCAGAAATAACAGCAATCTTCTTACCGCATAGTCAAATGGAAAGAGCCGATTTGATCGATTCGAAACGGACAACTCCAATGCGGCACATCGTTTCGTCGCACACACAACAACTGTCGATTGTCCGTATTCTCGTACCATATCAATTGAGATTGCGCAGACAAACGAACATGTCGAGATGGTCGTCGAACTTCGTTCTGATGACAAACCAACAACTCGTGAGAGGAGCGATTGTTCAAATGATATCGAGGCTCGAACAACACCACTTGAGTGTCTTTGTAGCGTCCAGATCCAGCACGAACTTCAACGCCAATTGAATAGACTCTAGAAATGTTGTTATGAATAGTCGAAATTAGAAGGCTAACCGAGTGGCTTCCTGATCGTGAGTCATTTGCAACTTCAGAGCTTGAACACCGGGCGTCAGAGAAAAACTGCTCGAGAACTTGGGTTTGAAGCCCGGCTCGTCAGCAAAGTTCCGACCAACTCGAACAACACATTCCATTGGACAAGTGTCGTCGGAGAACGAGAACATCAACGGATTTCGATCCTTCGCTTTCTCATGATCGGCCATTTGACCGGCAGCATCGTAGTCACTGGCCGTCTGTTTGATCACCAACGGAATCCCCGATCGATTGACAATCCAAAACGGCACCCACAACGACAAGTTCAACGCACCAGAACGAACAACACTGACACTCAAATAGACGTGCAGTTCACGATCTTCAGCATCTTGCATTCGCATCAGTATCCGTTTCGTTTCTCCATTCTCGTAAAGTGCACTTCTGAAACCTTAAACTGCTGAACTCTTCGTCTGCTTTCCGTTACCGCTCAATACACGTGGATTGCAGGGATCGAAACCGATCGGTGGCCAATGTAACAACCAGCTCTTTCTCGGGATTAACGGTCGAAATGCAAAGTCGTTGTCCGGCTTGAATGGTTTGATGTTTTCCGTTGCAAGTCAATCGAACATCCGTGGGCAAGAGATTCAGAACATTCATGGCGGGCAGAAGCAGAATCGAATGACCACAGAGCGGAGGTTGGTGTTCGGGATAAAGCTCGTGTTTAACCGATGTCCAAACACTGCAAATAACCTTCTTATAATCGTACAACTGATTCTCAGTCACCAATAGGAGGTCTTCTGTTTCACTTCAGTTGGATCGGCGGCGTCGAAACTCAGCAGTCGATTGGCAATTTGTCCCGGTCGTTCCGCCCACTTCCAACTGACTGGCAGTTTCGACGAGATCGCAATTTCCGAGGGCAACGGTCGAAGTTGCAGTGCAGAAACGACGTAACGCAACGGAGCAAAAAAAAACGGTGGAACCCGACGAGATTTGGAGTTCGAAATTGGATCCGAACGTCGCGAGTACTGGATCGGCCAGTTGATTCGAAATTTGCAGTGCCGACCGTACGGTCACCACTTTTCGACCATCCGGCTCCACACTCACATTCAAAACAATTCGCACGTAAACGGTCGGAGATGTTCGACCGGACGACGATCGATTCGCCGCAGTGGATGTCCGCACAACTCGAAAGTAGGTACCCACGGAGTCGACACTCACCGGCGAGATCTCGTCCCATCCATCAACGCGAATCACCAACCGACGTTGCTCGGCAGTTCGATCTCGCTGAAACGAACCGAGTGAACGGTCGGAAGAACGCGAACAAACCATTCCGAGAATCTTGTTCGGAAACTCGAACGTACACGAACTATCAGCCAAAGCCGTGAACCATTTGGCTGTGGTTTTGCGTCCTTCGGCTCTCGCTCGTATCACCTCATCCACCGCCGTTGTGAACAACAAACTGGATCCCGTCTCATTGCGAATCAAATACGGCAAATGATCCGAGCGTTGTCGAACACACGAAGAACGAAGATCGCTTTCGAGATCACGTTTAATGGTCGTCCATTTGGCAGCAAATTGTTTGACTTGTTGAACGAACGTTGGAGTCACATTCAAATCCAACGGACAATCCACAGCTGAAACAAGCGGCTATCAATTGAGGTGCAGAGAGAGGTTGACTTGCCGGGATGAATTCGCAATGAACTGGTAGAAGATGTTTGTTGCCAAAGAAACGAATCAATACGCCACGGTTCAACCAACGGCTCCCAACCGAAAAGCCGCTGATTGAAGTAGTCAACGGAGAACTGAAAGTTCGAGTCCATTCTGTCGGCTACGTGATAGTTCGCGTTCAGTTGTTTCAGAACCAAACGAGCCAACGGCAGAGCCACTCCTTGAGAGTCATCCAACAACCAAACACTCAAGTTCGGCGCCTTGAATTCCACAGCTCGAATGTTGATTGCTGAAGGCTGATTGTCCAAAGCACGTGCTGATAGAGGATCCAGATTTCCAGGAGTTGTTGGACTTGAAAGACGAAAAGCACCGTTGACTACCGATTGGACAACCAAAAGATCTTTGTACGACATTCGACCAATCACTTCACCAACATCGAAATGCAAATGTTGACGAGCTGGAGCTCCGTCCAACAGCATGTCCAAGGCATTCAAAGTGATTTGTTTCGTTTGTATTGATTGAGGAATTTCTTTCGAAAGTGTGACGGCCAAGTCAAAATCGTTTGTTAGTTGACAACGCGTAGTCTCTTCAGCCGACATCAAACACCAAGCAGCACACATGTTCTGGACTTCAAATTGCGCTTCGATCACTCCCCCAGCAGCATCATTCAAACTGAGAACCGCGGTTGTGTGTGCAATCAACGCCAAACTGTTGGCTCGAGACGAATCCTCCAACAAAACCAAGTCCGATTCTTTCAACGTGATTTTCAGTGTGATCGTATGAGCAGTTGAACGTGTGTCTTGTAGGCGATTCGACGACGAAACGTTTCGAACAAGAACACCGTCTTTTGGTTTGTCGAACTGAGCACTTAGATCAGAATGTTCAACTGAAACCAAGAAATCAAAGCGAAGATAACTTTGTGGACCTACTCGGAGGTTGGAAATCGGAGTTCAACAAAACGAAGTCTTTTGCTTGATTCAACCAATCGATCAGCAACAGAACTCGTGCATTCGCCAAAAACCAACGTCACAATCGGAGCTTCTCCTTGTCGCATCATTACATGCGCTTCGGACATCAGACGCACCAAATGGTCATCAGTTGTTTCAGAAGTCGAATTTCGTGGACTGACTATCGAGTTGAACACATTGGGTCGTAGGTTCACGGGCAGGTGATCGAATCGTGTGTCAATCAACTTGTTACTTTCACAGATCAGATCCAATTCCGATTGATTGTCGATGTAGGAGTCAAACGAGATTCTCGCTTTGTCCAAAATCACGACTCCAAACTTCTCGTACTCGTTGGTCTTCATGTTCGGAGTCAGAAAGTGGAATTTGACGTCCCGGAAGATCATACGATTGGCAAAAGTCACGTACTTCACTCCGGTGGTTTCGTTCGCAAACGCTCGGTCGGGACTCTGCAGAATCTCCAGCGGAATGGTCTCCGGAACGGGAATCAGTTCTTCTCCCAAGTTCTTTTCCAGAACGCCGCGTAGTAGACGGTAGAACTCGGTGGTGAAGCGGAGTTCAACCTCCTCAAAGCGAGTGATGATCGACAGCTCGGGAACTGAAATCGACAATCTGGAATGGTTACAAACTTGAGCCTACGGTTATGAGAAATGAAAGATGACAAGTTGCGGTAGACCCCAATGTTCAATTGAAACTGTCGATTCAGAACGTTTTCTTCGTCGATTTCGAAATGAAAATTCTCAAAGGCCGATCGGCCGATTTGTCTTCTCGATGGCTCCATCGCAGTCAACGACTTGGCTCGAGCTGCTCGACGTGTTGGCAGTGGGGACTTTCGTCGTGCAGAACCAATTCGAATCTCCGCGCACTCCACTCGCATTTTCTCCACAAGACAATCGTAGTCGTCGCCCTCAATCTTCGCCCATTCGATGGCATTCTCCTCCAATTCGGGCAACTGAGATCCCAACCGAAACTCGTTGTCGATTTTGAGTGAATCGGCCTCCAAACAAATCACTTGGTCGGAGTGTTGATTCAACGGTAGGATCAAAGTGATAGGGAAGTTCAAGTTCACGTTCAACAAACAGCGGGTCTTCTGACAATCAATGGGCTAAAAGAAACGAATCGAGTGGTCGGAGAATGAACTCACTACGCTCAGCTTCTCGTTTTTTCTTCGCACTTGATCTTGTAAGTCCGCAAAATTGAGCCAGAAGTCCATGAAGGCACAGAAATAGCGGTTCGTGTGAATGTAATGAACCGACATGTCCGATTCACTCACAACATCGACTCTCAAATCGAACTTCCTTTTCAACTCCAAGTCATCAGTTCGGTATTTGAGCACGTCTATGGACAGCTGTGGTATTGTTTTGGAGTTCTTGTTCGGTTTCAGCGAGCATCTTTCCGAGTACAAACGACTGTAGAAGGGCGTCGAATCGAGCAACGTGAACTCGGTCATTCGCATTCCAAGTCGCATCGGATCTTCGACGTTGTTCAAATTCAGACGCATTTGGAAATCAACATCAGAGAACGCCGCCATTCCCAATCGAGTTTCATTGACCGGATAGTTCATGTTGACACTGAGCTCCGCCAATTCCAATGCAATGGCCAAGACATAAGCCGAAGGTACTGAAACCTGCTGTTGAAATCGAATTTAAAAGCGGTAATGCGAACCTTTCTGCGTGGCCGATTGAGCTGCCAGAACTTCGGAAGCAGAAAGTTTATTGCCGTAGAGAAGTGCTTCGAGTATCGGATCATTGGAGACAGAAGTCGAGGATTCTTCTTTTTCAGCAACTTTTCCGCCCGTCGACTTCTGTCCGAGAGCTCCAAAAAAGTCCAACAACATCGTCCACGTTCTCTGGTTCATTCCAATCTCAACGTCCGATAGTTTGGCTTTCACCGTGCAATGTTGACATTTGTGTTCAGATTCAAACTGCGGATGTTGATCGTCGACAAAAGTGAAATTCAACAACACGTGAGTGGCATCCCAGTGACCGAAATCGTTGTCCAACAGCAACTCTGCGGTCTTTCTTGTTCGGCTCGTCGATTTGGTGCTTCGACTCGTTCGATTCTCGGTGTTTGCTGCATCTAGACGTTTGTGTGAAGACGGTTGTTGACCCAAACAACTCACCTTTGATTTCTCTAACTTCCAGTGGAAACGAAGTGGAATAAGTGCGCGGAGACAAACCGTTCAAGTCGACCAAATTCGGCGAGGATGCAGATCGAGACCTCAAACAATATGGCAAATGAATTGGTGGAATCGTTCGCAACAGTGGCCAATCGGTCTTCTCGTACAAATCAACGATAAGTACAGTGTCGAATCCGAATTTCATGCGAGTCAAATGTCGTTCTGTAGAAGCAATACCAATCGAAAGACCGCTGACCGACGCACTTGCAAAGGGAATCGACTCGGTTAGCACTTGCATTTCTCCCAAAGTCGACTTCTTGGTCCGCAGTTCGACTTGAACTTCCGGAACGTTGACTGTGAGAAGGAACTTGACATTCGGATTCATTTCCTTAGTTGTTTGTTGCTCTCTGGTTGGATGGTGACTAAACAGAAAACCTAGTCAGCAGGATAACTATGAGTGCACGGACCTCGTTGTCGAAGGCCGAATTTGTGTCGAACAAATTCGCCAATCCATCCAACGCGTCCTCATCATAGACGATACTAATCGGTAGGAACTGAGCTTTGATTTCATGAAAGATATTCAGACGGGGAGCCAGACGACGATAAAACAATCTAAACCAGCAGTTAGAAGACTGAACAGAGTGAGTGATCACTTCAAAAGTGGTTCTGTTGTTTGAGGTGCACGTTCTCGCTCGACTGATCGACTCAAAGCCCTTTCGCTCTTTGCGTCTGTCTCCGCCTCTTTCGTACGTCCAACGGCAAAAAGAACTTCGGTTTCCACTGCTCTCAACACTCCAGACATCAACGAGTCGTCTTCCACTAAATCGTCATAGGAGTTTTGGTTGGAAATGGTCTGCAACATTCTCGTTATCTGAACTAAAAGACTGCTTACCGAACGGGCAGTTTGCGGCGATACTCGAAGACGTTGAATCGACATGTCGTTCACTGACAACGACACTTCAGTTCGATGTTCTCTCGGCGACAGAAACACTCGACTGGCAACATCGCGCATATCCAACGCCAACACACGACTTCCATCGTCAGTAACAAACTAAAAAGCAATGAACGCCGTTGAATGAGAGCTCACCTCATCGTCATCGACAAATCGGATTATCATTTGCTCCAACTGCAGAATCACTTCGGCCAACTGTGTGTCTCGTCGAAGAACCGTCGAATCGTCCCACGATTCACTCAACACATCCAACAGTTCTTCCTCGATATGCTTCTCGACTCGACGCAAATTCGGGGGCAAATGTCGTTCCTCCAATTTCGGCCACATGTCCAACAAAGAAGCACGATTGATCTCTTCTTTGCTTGTTGTTTCCGTTCCCGACTGTTCACCTCCGAACCACGACGAAACCCAACCGTAGAATCCCCGTCCATTATTCTCAGTTGGCGTTGTCGGCAGTCCATCCGATCGTTCCACTGACGACTCCTTCGATGGACTCAAACTCGGTTCTAAACAACAGATCCTCAGAACAATCGTTGGTCTCAACTACCGCTGTCCGGAGAAACCAATTCGAAAATCTCGGCTGTCTCCTCACCATCGGACTTCTTGTCTTGTTCCAATTCTTTCAAGTACTTGCGGAAAACAATGTCGCGAAAGAGTTGAAGTTCCTGAAAAGAAGTTGAAATGAAAGAACGGTCGGAGTGCGAAATCACGTTGTAAGTGAATTCAGAGTCGTGTTCGATCTGTTTCATGTAGGCGACATCTTCTTGATTGACGGCTGTTGCTGATGCGATTCGTACATTCGGGTCAACACTAAAAACCGTTGGATTAGTTGAAGAGAATAGAAAGTCTACAGTTTCTGTTGTTTAGCCATTTCATCGGCAAGAAAAGCGCGTAGTCGTCGTCTGTAGGCTCGACAGTAGCCGTTCATTAGACGAGCTCGTTGTTGCATTGACTGTTTCGATGCCGTGGACTGTTGTCGTCTGTTCTCCTCGACTACTCGACCACAAGCAAACTTCCACCACTGCTTCGGATTCTGTTTGATTGAAATCAACGGTCGCCATTTTCGATGCTGACGAGCTCGATCGAACATCGACCAGCGCGTAGTGAGGAGGCGTATTTGAGCTAATTGACGTTTCGAGATCTCCAGTTCGATCATCTCGGGTCGTAAGTCAAACTGAAGACGACATTCTGAACTGCAAAACACAAGTCAACATACTTTGAAGCGTGGAATCGGCGGTTGACTTTTGAGCGGCAATTTGCTCGTGTTCTTTTCCATGCGAACCTGCATACTGAACGGACGTAGAATGTACGTGTTCTGCTTTGTGCTCAAAGGCGATAGAATCTGTTTGAGATCTTCGGGTGTCTTCACATCCAAATGAACTTCTTGAGCGCAGTTCCAGAACACCGAAAAGCCTTTGATGTCCAGTTTCTTGAACACATTCACTCCTTCTGTGGGTCGAACAAAGCCGGGCTTCTGCAAATACCAGTCAGTCAACTAGAACTCTTCTGAACGTCATACCCATTGAGCGTTTGTGGTTTGAATCGAAATGTTTTGAATTCGAAACCCAAAGTGAAAAGGAGACCCGTCGGGCATCGTCACGTTGTCTTCGTAGCGAATGTGCACGTTGTCCAAAATCAACTGGAACAACGATCAAATGAAACGACAGCACCACAAACCTGAATGTTATTCGAAACCGCCGAAACCACAGAAGCTCCCCACCAACCGTTCTGCGAGTCGTCCACTTTCATCTCCAAAGAAGCGGAACGCAAAAGCGAACGCTAAACTGAACAATCACCTGCACAAACTGAAGAAAACGGACCTTGTGAACTGCTTCCAACTCCTCGAGTTGTTGTTCCTTTCGAGTCTGTTCGTACTTCTCCACAGCCTCAACATTGTCGTCGCTTTGATTCGGACCCAGAAGAACCAGCAGATCGCTCATCTTCAAGACCCATGGCTCCGATCGAATGTGAGTTATTGGAACGCTCAACGTCAACTTCCCGATAACCCCCGATCGTACTTCCAACGGAATGTCGTACTTTTGCAGAGCAGTTCGTCGTAACGGAACATTCTCCAACTCAACTTGACCTTAAAATCAACGCAAATCTGTCGAAAGCAAAGAGAAAAACGGACCTTGAAGCAGAGCAACAGAGATCTGATCGGCGTTCAAGTTCTCCAGATACTCTCCAACGTAATTGTTCAGAACCCATGTGACAAGTCCCTCGAGCATTTAGTGAGCATTCAAAACTGAAACATCCAAATGAAAACAACTTCCAATTCACGAGTAACTTCAACTCGAACAAAGAAACCCGTGAATGGACAGATCGTAATTTTCCGGATGTCTTGATGTCTGGAAAACAAATTTCTAAGAGAAGTTTAACGTTCGAAATTACAACCGGGATTTTTGTCGTGGATCAGCGCACCGTGTCACTTGTTATTTGCGTGGTCGAGTGTTCTCACAAAACATAAAAGTTACGATATTCACTGTTCTCTAAAGTCAAAAGGCTCTTTTGGTTCGCAATAATCCAAGCGGAGAAACAGTGTGTGAGGTTGTGTGTGCCAATCCAGGAAGCGGACGATATTAGTTCAACGGTAAGTTCGCCGTCGATTTTGTTCTACGCATCGATACGGTCAAATACTTGGGAAAGCACAATTACACTCTCGACACTCAAGCGCGCAACCAGCGACTTTGAACGCTTATTTACCCCACAGTTTCTAGTCCTACACCGTCGATTTGACAAATAGAAATCTGTCCGAAGTGAAGGTTACCGACATGCCCCACGATCTTTAGTCTTCCATAGTTTGCAATGGTAAATTATTTGGATTTCCGATTGATGAAGTAACAATTGTAAACACGAAGACGTTGTACGAGATTTCGTGGATTGATGGATCAAAAATTGAGCACGAGGTCGAGGTTAAGATCGATGGGGAAATTCGATGTGAAGTGGTCATTTTCCCAATTGTTACTCAGTTATACGCTGTTTTACAGTTTCCTGCTTTGTAGACTAATGACAAACTTCTGATCAGATTATTTAATTTCCTTAACTATTTTTCGATGGCCCATAAATTCGACATCTTCCAGATGAAATGTGAGAAAACAAAAATCGATGTGGAAGGTCGAATAAGATCAATGACTGTGGCCGATGGTTTGCTCATCGTTCACGCGGTCAGTCGGAAGAACAAATCGCTCCCAATCGTTATGATCGGTTGGACAGACAAATTAAACAAACCCTGCCGCTTTCAATATGAGTAAGTTGATAAGAAGCCTTGAAGATCAAAGTGTTGTTGGTAAGCCGTGAACTCGTTGGTCCGTTTGATTTGTTTGTCAATGCAACGCTATTCGGTCCGGAATCCGAGTCTCCATGAATTGTTCCTGGTCAAAGTGCCAAAAAACTACAGATTTCGTTTATTGCGAAAAAACGAAAACCCTTACTGATCTTGTTTGGTAGCTAATTCGAAATGGTCATTTTCTTGAAAAATTTTTGACTCAAAGTCACAGATTTTGTAATCAATTGTTTTAACGGTTAAACTGTACAACGTTTGTTGTTTCTTATGTTTTCGTTCAATAAACTAATCGATAAGTTGCTTCAAGACTGAACTTTGAAATAGCAGTGGTTTTTCTTGAGAACCTTCCAAGTAACACACGTTACAGATTCTATCATTAGGCACTGATAAATCATTGCTGTTCATCAATAGAAATCTTTTGAGTTTGTGATTAGCTTGAACCAAAATCTGAAGCTCACGAGTCGCAAGCCAAAGAAGACATGAATTTGATCGTATTTCTAACAAACTTTAGATATTTTGACGAACAGTTGATTCGACTTCTATTTGTCTTATTAGAACGAGATTACCATCCAAATGAGCAGTAATTAAACCAACAGGAAAGAAGTAGAAAGCACAACCCAAAAATTGTTTCCCTGAAGCTCACAGAACAAACAAGTCAACTCATTTAAACTACTTACAGACATTATGATCATTTATAGAATATAAGAGACTATAGATAAGGACATTAACTGTTCATGAGATTCTAACATCTTTTGGATAATCACTTTATTATCATTATCTGCAGAAGAAATCAGTTTGGACTTTCAGTTGAAACCAAAACTCGCAGAAGGCAGCTGTGGTGCACGAATTGATGAGCTTGAAATATTGTCGCAAAATACAGCATCCAAAGAAGGGAAACGCAAAAGAGACGAACGATCAGCCGAAAAAGAAAACATCACAGATAATCTCTGCTATGCTTTGGTATCTAATGTTCGTAATAGTCAAAATATTTGAAGTTTTTACGAAGATTCTGGGTTGTTGCGCAAACGGCCACTCCAAAATAGCTATCATTTTGAATAGTTAGTTGAGAGGCAAAAAATCAATTGTCGTACAAATATCTGGGTCGTCGTATTTCCAATCAACAATAGCCGGCGAGTTGTGTAACAGTCAAAGATGGGACCCAAACGATCGGTTGGTGAAACAGTTCGAGTTACGCGAAAACGTGGACGTCCGACCGGCAGTTTGAATAGCTCGCAGACTCCAAATGGTGCATCAGAAAAGAAACCCAAGGTAACAATAATGTTTATGCAACTGATTGTTTGTTTATTCTTAGTCAAGTCCAAGAGAGCAGAAAGAATATGAAAAGGTAACCGAACAATTGTCCACCAATCTTCTCTGTCAAGGATTCTCAATGATCGAACAATCGGATTGGTCAGTTGCATCTTTGGCTCCGGCGGGTCGTTACATTTTCTATTGGAATCGTCAAGCCAATGATTACGTGATTTGGATTTTACATTTGTACAAAGTGATTCGGAAGTACCGACTGGTCTGTTCTTTCTATTTCATTGTCCTGTTATTTAGACCGGCCATTTTGGATTTTGCCAAGTTGTTCGAACACCCGTCTCAACCACGTTCATTCTTCGTTCTTGACATCCGACCGCTGAGCATCAAATCGTTGTTAGTTATCGTTGAAGAGCGTCAAACACGACGTCCGTTTATTGCTCGAATGTTATTGGATGAAGGTGGCGGAACGTTCAGAGTTTTGTCATTTACAGCTTTGAAAGCCGGAGATCGGCTTATTCCGACCAGCAAAAATGCTTATTGCATTGTCGACAACATCAATGGTTTGCGTTACGAAGAAACGGAAGATCAATCAATTCTCGAAGATGGAACACTTTCATTTGGAATCATTCGTGAACGTCAAATGGACACATGTACCAGACGCTATTACATGGTGGTGCGTTGTGTTAATAGCAATGAAACAGACGGTGCTCTTTGTGTTTATTCAATTGTTGACAGTCGAAATGAAGAAGTAGATTTGACCTCGTGGATTGGCGCAATTACACGAATCAAAGACGTGATTTACGGTCTTCGGGAAGAGAACGGCAAGTTTCTTCTCGACCAACTTTATCAACAATCCACTTCCAATGGATACGACAAGACGACCGATGTGCTTTTGACTAAGAAACAATTGACAACAAACACAATGGTAAAAAACGGTTACTTCAGACTTTTGACTAACTGCGACTTGCAGAAAATGGCCACTCTTTGGATTCGTCAAACTTTGTACGTTGCGATGCCTTACAAACAGTCACAATTTTACGGGATTTTTGCATTGTCATTGGAAACCGATAAGAAGAACAAGATAATCGAATGGACGGACACGAACATCAAACTCAAGGATCCAGTTCACGCGTTGATTGCCGGCGACAACGACGTGCTCATTGTGGATACAATTCCTGATGCTTTCACACACGAATATTACCGATTCCAAGTTTGGTGAGTAGTCGGAACGTTAAACTTCAGGTTCTTTCAATTTCAGTTGTCCAGATACACTGCGTAACTGTGCCAGTTTGGCGATGATTAAAGAAGATGATCGTTTGATCACTGACGACTGTTCGAACGACTGGATCTCATTTTTGGAGGAAATTTAAAATGTTCATTAACTTTTAATTCAAAATTTAATTTCAATTTCCCACTTATAATCTTTTCATAATCGCAATAGTTGTAATTTAGTTTTAGTACCTTTTCTAGATCTCTTGTCGGCCTTGCATTCTTTTGTCTTATAGATGAGCGAGTGCCAAAGAAAATAAACAGAATCATATTTTGATTGTTGCGTTCAGTTAAATGCCCTCACGACGCTGCGGAATGCGGAGAAGATCGACTCCCGCAGTGAGCAAAAAAGTTGAGCACCGAAGGCGGAAGAGCTGGAAATTGCGGTGTTTTCGTTGGGGTGTTTGACCGATCGCTCTGAAGGGTCACGACGAGATTGAGAGAGCGAACGGCCGTCGGTTCTTCGTCGTACCATTGCAACAGGGCAGCGGAACGCTCTGAGGTTGTGAAAACGAAATTCATTGGTCATTTTTTGTTAATTGGAATTTCAATAGTTAAGCCTGAAACTTGTTTTCTCCTAAAATAACCTTAAAACGCTAAACTTTTGGAGTTAGCAATTCCTCCAGTAACTATTGTTGCGAGCGAATAGACCGAACATGTTTGTTGGAGTGGTTGTGCGGATATTTGGCGCTCTCAATCGTTTTCAAAATCGACTCGCAGTTGCGGACGCGGCGTGGGTCAGTCGAGGGCTTGAGCGGCAGTTTGTTGTGCAGACGGTTTTTGTTCACTTCGCGAACGGCTGTTTCTGTTCGTTTGCCTGACGATTTCTGTTGTTGAGAAGGTTGTGCTTGTATCTGGGTTATCTCTGTTTAATTTTCTGCTGAGTCACTATTTGAGTCAATTTTGAAATCGATTGCCGCGAATTATATTAAAGGCTTCACTCATTGAACTCCCGGCTTTTTCAGTTTGTTTGCATCCTTCAAGTAACCAACTTCATCGATCAAAATGCGCGAGATCGTTCACGTTCAAGCCGGACAATGTGGAAACCAAATTGGAGCGAAGGCGAGTGATTTGCACTTGAGTATTTTCAATCTTTACTTTTAGTTCTGGGAAATCATCTCCGATGAGCACGGAATTCAAGCCGGTAATTTGATTTTCGTGATTCAGACTTTAGTTACCGATTTTAGATGGCAGTTATATGGGAGCTACCGAACTTCAACGTGAACGCATCAACGTTTACTACAATGAAGCCGGAAACGATCGTTATGTTCCTCGTGCGGTTCTTGTTGACTTGGAACCGGTTAGTTTTCTTGAAATGAAGACGATTTATATTGTTAAACTCTAGGGAACCATGGACTCCGTTCGCAACAGTCCTTATGGCACTTTGTTCCGTCCGGATAACTTTGTTTTCGGTCAATCGGGAGCAGGAAACAATTGGGCCAAGGGACATTACACGGAAGGTGCCGAGTTGGTGGACAATGTTCTCGATGTTGTTCGCAAAGAAGCCGAGGGTTGTGATTGTCTTCAAGGCTTCCAATTGACTCACTCGTTGGGTGGTGGTACCGGATCGGGAATGGGTACCTTGTTGATCTCGAAGATTCGTGAAGAGTATCCTGATCGAATCATGTCGTCGTTCAGTGTAAGCTCCAGTCAGATATTGCAACTTTTGACTTTGAATTTCCAGGTTGTTCCATCGCCAAAGGTCTCAGACACTGTTGTTGAACCCTACAACGCAACATTGTCGGTCCATCAACTCGTCGAAAACACCGATGAAACGTATTGCATTGACAACGAAGCTCTTTACGACATTTGCTTCCGAACCCTCAAGTTGGCGAATCCGAATTACGGCGATTTGAACCATTTGGGTAATGAAATCGACTAATATCCTAGTGGAATATGAGGTTTTCAGTGTCGATGACAATGTCTGGAGTCACCACTTGCTTGCGTTTCCCAGGTCAACTGAATGCTGATCTTCGTAAATTGGCGACTAATATGGTCCCATTTCCCCGATTGCATTTCTTCATGCCAGGCTTTGCTCCGCTTTCATCAAAAGATGTGGCTGCATATCGTGCAAGCACTGTCAGCGAATTGACTCAGCAAGTGAGTGAAAACTTTTAATACTGTTATGAAGTTGTTGTTTGTAGATGTTTGATTCTAAGAACATGATGGCTGCTTGTGATCCTCGTCACGGTCGTTACTTGACTGTTGCTGCAATTTTCCGCGGAAAAATGTCGATGCGTGAGGTCGATGATCAAATGATGAGTGTTCAAAACAAGAACGCGAGCTATTTCGTCGAATGGATTCCATCGAACGTTAAGACCGCTGTTTGCGACATTCCACCACGTGGTTTGAAGATGTCGGCCACGTTCATTGGCAACTCAACTGCCATTCAAGAGCTTTTCAAACGAGTTAGCGATCAATTCAACGGTTAGTTTCCAATTGCATGGCTTGTTCTTCATCGCAAGATTGCAGCTATGTTCCGTCGCAAAGCTTTCTTGCATTGGTACACTGGTGAGGGTATGGACGAGATGGAGTTCACTGAGGCCGAATCGAACATGAACGACTTGATCAGCGAATATCAACAAGTGAGTTGCTACAACAATGAAAATCACTAACTTGAATTGTTCTAGTACCAAGAAGCCACTGCTGATGAGGATGCGGAAGCCGACTACGCAGAAGAGGCGGACATTACCGAACAACTGGCTTAAATTTCCCAATCTGTCATGTTACAAATTGTTGTTTAAAGTCTCTAATGTTTCCATTTACCAACCGCACATTCTAATTTATGTGTTGTTTACTCGAAATAAGCTAATCCTGATCAAGTGATTGAAGATAAACTACAGAGTTGGTAATGGAGTATATGAATTTCAAGCATAACAAACTTAAAGATTCTATCGTTGACTAAGTTCTGAAAATAGGATATCTATAAGTCGAAAGAATAACAATGATGCAGACATTTAAAGTACTACGAACATGTCAATTTGCTTTTGACAACCGCAACCTGCACGCTGTTGGGCTCATTTTCGTGATTCAATGCGCCTCTTTTGTCATCTAAATTTTTCCATTTGATCATCATTTTCTTTTCACCGGTTTCAGAATTCCATCATGTCCGACTTGACGACTGCAATAGAAGTCGAGAAACCGCCGGCTTACAAGCTCAGTCGAATTATTCAGGCCCATACCAACGATGTGAAATGCATTACAACAACTGTTTCTGGTGCAATTATCTCTGGTTCACGCGATGAACGAGTCAAACTTTTTGTTGAACGGTAAGCATATCGATTGTACAATCAGAGTTAGTTTTCGTATTTTCAGTGGTGGAAACTTCATTGAGTCAGTGGCATTGAACAACCAAATGGCCGTCAATGCGGTGGCTTTTATGATTTGTCCGGATGGAAGTTCGTTGATTTTCTGTGGACGAAAAGACGGAACCATCGCAATTTATCAAGACGCTGAAGCCAAACCTCAACATCTGCTTCGTGCTCACACGGCCAACGGTTAGTTCGGCCTTTTAATCACATCTTCTATCTTGTTGTTTTAGTTTGTGTTTTGCAAATTAGCGATGAATTTCATCAATTAATCACCGGTTCTTGGGATCACAAGTCAATGGTCTACGATTTGGATGCGTTGCTTGCTGGTCATAATCCGGAGGTATGTGTCGATTCAAACTCTTGACTTCTGGTTTTTAGCTTTTTTCTTTGGATGAGCACAAAAATTCGATTTGGGCCGTCGCGTTTGTTCCCCAGCAGAAGAACTTCTATTTCACCGGTTCGGCAGATCGAACGATTAACCTTTGGCATGAAGCCACAGTAATCAGAACGTTTACTGGCCATTCGGATGTCGTGCGTGGAATTGTCGTTCTGAATCAAGACAACTTTATTTCGGCTGCAAACGATTCGACTCTTCGCATTTGGGACACAAAGACTGGAAACTCGAATGAATACGCGTCCGCTACTGGAGAGTACATTTACAGGTTTGTTGACTCTTCAACGTCAACTCTTTATCTCATCTTAGCATTTCTCATGTTCAACTTCCTAACCAACAGGATTTGATTGTTAATTGCGGAGAAAACGGCGTTCTCGAAGTTTGGCAACTGAATACTGCGGAGCTCACACTCAAACCGCACCAAATCGTTCAAACTCCTGCTTCCTCGTTGTGGGCCGTTCGGGTTTTGGCCGGTGGAGACGTTGCTTTGGGAGCGAGCAATGGTTACATTTACATCTTCTCTTTGAATCCTGACCGCGAAGCTTCTGCTGATGTGCTGGAAGTTTTCGAAGCAAACATTCAAGCCAAACTGCGAATGGACGCGGAAACGAAAGCAAAAAACGATGGCGATGTTGTGACAATCAAAGTCGGACTTGACGATGGAGCACCGAAACTGGATCTCAAATATAAAAAGGGAACTGATCCGACAGCTGCAGCTGAACAGTTTGTTAGTGAAAACAATCTGCCCATCAGTTACGTGAACGAAATCTCCGAATTCATTAAGATGAATGTTCCTGAAGCGCGAAACTACTCGACCATAAGCGATGGATTGACTGCTCCAGCCGATCCATTTACCGGTTCTGGTCGTTATGTTCCAGCTCAATTGGACTCTTCTGGGCAGAGCGCTGCAGATCCATTCACTGGTGGCAATCGCTATGTTCCGGGTCGATCGAATGGATCGGAAGCTTTAATTCCAAATTCAATGGCACAAGCAGACAAACGGCGTCCACGTTCCGAACTTGTTCCGCTTCGTTCTTATTATGTTTTTGGTTATGAGAGTGTTGGTCAAAAAGCACAAGAAGCGTTGAAAGCAGCCAATACTCAAGTCGAACCAGATGCTATGCTCGAAGAACCATTGGTAAGCAGACTAATCTAACGTTCTTCTCTATTGTCTAATTATAGTTAGAATCTCTATTCGAAATTCTGGCCAATGAACAGTACACGCCAACTGAAATTCATATAATGGCACTTGAAAAAGGGCTGATGCAGTGGCCGATGGGATCAATCGTGCCGATTTTGGATGTTTTCCGTTTGGCACTCTTGAATCCATCCATCAACGAGTACTTTTGTTCGCTTAAGGTAAAAGATTTTCTGTTTTTTTTATAATTTTGAAGTTCAGGAAGGATGTCACGGTCTAAACACGTTGCATCGATTATCGAGTTTTCTTATCTCCGAACCGCTACCTCCCGTGCGAATTCTCATCTGTCGATCATTGGCAAATGCTGCAAAACACGAACCAGGGCGCATAATGTTGCAACAGTCGTTGTCCGAACTATCAACTTTGATTATCAATCAGTTGGTTGCCGAAAACCAGAAGCCTGCTCTTCAATTGGCTTCCTCCAGCTGTCTGGCGAACATCGCGCTGATACTGTTGAGACAAACGGAAAAAGGACAGTGTGCCGAACTGGGTTTGTTAAATGAGTTTTCAACATTCACTTGCGTGTTTTCAGGACCTCGTGAAGATGTTCTCCGTTCCATCATCAAATCAACTGAGGCTCTACTTTCGTTTGGTGATTTCAGTGAAGCTGCGCTCGTTCGTTTGCTGCAAGCAATTGTGACGTTGATGTGGGGCGACGCAACGGTCATCGGATTGGGGAAACAACGTGGAATTAGTGAAATCTCAACAAAAATCAAAGATGCTGTACAGTCCGACGAAGCAAAAGCAATTGCACGCGACATTTACGTGATGACGACGTCCGTTTAAAATGCTCCGTGATCAGCTGAACTCAATCTAATCATTGATTTGAACAACTAATGTAAACGGGATGGTTACTTTGATTGCTAAGTTATGTTTCTGTTATCAAAATAAAAATCAATTAAACTTTGACTGTTTCTGTTTGTTTGTAGGTGAAGATTGTTAAGCTCTCAATATACTCTTTTGGTCTTCATAGTAATAATGTAAAAATTTTCTAGAATAGGCAGTTTACTGTGAGTAAGTGTTTTTGACTTGAATTATTGATGCTCCATCGGCTATTGAGTTTGGCTATCGCCACTGTATTAACGGGTTCCAAAACGCAAAAACACTCTTCAACACGTTTTTGCCTTCACGATACTGTGTCAATGTTGGAAACTCTCCGCAACACGGTTCTAAAAAACGACGAATTTTTGCCACGTTTAGATCGATCGATTAAGATCATCGACGAAATACTTGCAAAATACAGGTACCGATACAGATTACTATTCCATTACTGGGTCTGTTTAGTTTGGATGAGATTGCCATTGCTTTTAATGGTGGGAAAGATTGCACGGCCTTGCTGCATTTGGTACGAACACGAATCGACAAGTAGTAATCGAATATATTCGATATTATAGTTCACGATGATTTCAGACATTACAGCCCGGAAACCAGAGTTCAAGCCTTTCACATTTTGTGTGGCGATGAATTCCCGGAGATGACCGACTTCATACAAGATGCTGCTCGAATTTACCGATTAGATATAAACGAACTAAATGGTCCAATACGTGAAGGACTTGCTCAACTGCGAGAACGTCGACCGCGCATCAAAGCAGTTTTCATGGGTTCTCGCGATTCGGATCCAAATGGACGGCACATGAACAGTGAGTGCGAGTGGACTGATCGTGGTTGGCCACAATTCTATCGTGTGTGTCCGTTACTTCGTTGGCATTACGCAGATATATGGCGTTTTATACGTCTATTATGTGTCCCTTATTGTCCACTCTACGATCAAGGATATACATCCATAGGTGATCGCACAAAAACCGTACCAAACGAAGAACTCAAACAACCAGATGGACGGTATGAACTGCTAGAAGAAGCGAATTAGAAGTCTCGTTTTAGTTACTTGCCTGCCTATTTCTTAACTGAAGAAAAACTCGAACGAAAAGGACGTTTGGAGAAAAGTCCGCCAAAACTTTAGATTTTAACGGGTTATCGTTGTGATTATGAAGCTTATCAATAAAATTTATGTAACAGTCGAACAACTTAAGACACAATGTTTCTTGAAGAATTAACAACTAGAATAATAATAAACGTCCGGGAACATAAAGATTTTATAGGCTTAGTAAGAAAACGTTTATTTCATTTTCAATTGTCATTATGAGCGTGAAGTTCATTTAGCTCAACGGACTCTTCTGATTTTATTTTCTTTGCCGGTTCTAAACAAACGAAATGAGAGAAGGAATGCGAGCGAATTCTCACCTTTCACCTCATCTTCATCGTTGTGTTGTCGTTTTCGTGTCTCCGTCCAACGTTCCATGCCAAGAACCATGTGAATCTGATCGAATGCAATCAATCGAAGCGCATGCTGGGCACTGCAAATGAAGTTTTCTCGTTGTTGTGCTGTCAAATCGAAGAGTGGATTCGTTGGATCTTTCTCACAAGGATCGACGAGTGCCGTGAATTCTAAAACAAACGATAAACGGTTGAAACGAGCAGTTGCAAACTTTTCGACATGAAAACTCCGCTTGCAATCATTTCGAAAACACGACGAAACGCATTCGAGACGGACAATTTCAACGGAACCGAAATAACGGCCTTGTACACCAAGAGTTGAAGCGTCTAAAGAAGAATGAAAAATCGAACAATCAACTGTAACTTACGTATAATGGTACTGCCTTCCACGTTTCAATTCTATCCACGATATCGCGCAACAACGTCACCACTTCGTTTACTGCGTGTAGCGGAGCACATTGAGACTAAAATAGAAACGTGAACGGGATACAACGATCAGATGGAAGGGTTCCCATTGAATGAGTTTTTATTCACCTGATAGTATCTCGTATGTCGCAAATCAGCCAGCGCGCGTAAACACGGCGTTTCGGGAAGCACGTCGAGAGGCAGCGCCACTTTTTCTGTGCTGTTCGTCGGATCTGCAAATGCACAAAAATCATCGACACGGTAATGTTTGTCCATTTGCAGTCGTACAGCAATTAAAGATTTCGCAATTTTCAAACTCTGTGGTCTTAAATCATCAACTTACCATCAACATTACGCAGAGCAACGGAAGTAAGGGTAACGTGACAAACAACATCGAAATCGTTGTAACGCACTGTGAATTCAGAATCCTCAGTATGCATTTCGACTAAAACTTTTGGTCGAATTTCATCGTCATCAACATAATTCAAGAATGAATCAACGGTTTCTTGAAGAAGTGTTATGGTCGGAACATCTTTGCATGTTAAAACGACGTGAACTTTCTTGTCAAATTTGCATAGAAGACCGTTTCCCAAGGCGCCAACTCGAACAACACCGCGCAATTGCCGTGTACCTTCCGGATCCTTCGGATCGACGTGAATTTCCGACAGTTTCTTCAGAGTTCGTTCGACCAAAAAAACTAAACTTTCGGTTCGCTCTTCCTGCTCGGATTCGGGTTTGAGTTGTTCCAACCGTTGAAACACGTGTTGCTCGTCGTAGGCGTCGTATTGCGAAGTTTCCGGCATAATCGATGAGCTCATTGGCGGCTGTCGAAAAGACATCGCTTGACAGATCTTTGCTTTAAGTGAACAATTGCTTGCCGGAGTGTTTATGTTGTTGTAGAAAATGCCGTGACTAAACAAACAAAACGTGAATTATTTCTACTTGAAAATACCTTGACGCTTGTCGCGAAGTTGAATTGAATCTTATCGATCCTCCTCTCGTCGGAACTCCCGCATCTTTGACTTCCATTGTTGGATCCACTTTGTCATGAAATCAAAGATGAATATACGGTTATTCAATCACAACTTACTCGATAGGAAATACGATGTCTTCGACCGCGAACGTGCAAATCACGACTCGATTGATCCCCACATTGACATTCACACAATTTGCACCAAAATGCGACTTTCTTACCCCCTACAATCGGTTCCAAAAACTCTTCGCCAACCGGTTGAAAACCACGATTCTAAATGACATGGCTTTTGGATTAACACGATGATTCTCAACAAACCACATCTTCGGGGATGATTTCGATTTGACCCTCTTCATCACCCGTTGTACTCAACTTCACACCTCCAACAAATTTTGTTGCCGTTACACCAACAACCTTTTTCATGACCGGCAAATTCATAAGTGGATCACCTTCGGGTTCGATGAGTAAAGACGGTGGTACAATTTTGCCCATTGCTTGCATGTTGTTGATTGCCTGAAAATAACAAACATAATTAAGAGATTACAATGTGAACTTACTCGACTGTGTTTAATACCATTAATGTGAGTTGCAAATGCTTCTTTTGTACAACAAGTAACGTTGCAAGCTTCACATTTGAATTGGGCCAAGGAGCTGTCGACTTTGATCTTTCCATTTTTGATGTCTTCTTTTCGTTTGTGCGCTTTGCCAGCAATGTGTGCTTCGTAGGGCTGTTGTCCAATACAGCTCACGTTGCAAAGCTCGCAGTAGAATGGTCGAGTATCGGTATTGGCCTTCTTTTTCTTGTTTTTCCATCCACCAACGGTATTCAATCGTGAGATCGTAGGTTGAACTGTTTCGGTGGTGCCACCAATTGGAATGTTGTGCAGTTGATTTCTTGCTTGTTGTAGCTGCATTTGACGTGCGTGTTCGATAATGGCGTGTTCGTAGCCTTTCAAATACTCATTCGTGTTACTTGCAAGTGCTTGCGCCGCTGCAACCGCTGGATCGCTTCCATTTGTTGTTTGAACTAGTGGAGTGGCGTCCGCCTGATAACTGCTGCCACTAACAAAGGAACTATAACCGGCTACAACCGAAGAATCGAATGTTGAATAGAAAGAACTTACAAACATAATTGGCATACGCCGAATTTGTGACCGTTGGTTGTCGAATCGCCTCATTTCCGTAGGGCGCCTGAAGTGGTGTTGAATTTGCTCCCGTACCACTGTATTGAGCCGACATTCTACGCGGTTCTTTTTCCCAAAGCTGAATCACAGACGTTAAAATAAAGCAGTTGCTTTAACGCGATGTATAAAAGTGTTCACGTTGTGGAACTCAATTTCACGTCAATTAAAACGTGCGTAAAGTTCATTTAGATTTTGATAAACTCTAATTAGAATAAGGAAGTTATGCAAAGAAAAAGCAACGTTTTGACGATAAGAACACCAGAATGTTTTCAGCCATTGAAATCGTTTTGAGATCGAGAAGGTCGATTGCTTCAAAGTCGGTTATTTACTGCGGTACTATTGTGAATTGTGATTGTTATATCAAAGTTATGAGTGCGAGATCTTCGACTGTTCAACTGCTATCTTTGAGCACGTAAAAGAAAGTAAGTCGACTTTCATTTCTATTCGAATGCCGTTTCAGATCAAGATGAATTTGTTGAAACGAGGTTTAAATCAAATCGTCATCATTCGCTCGCGAGCCACTTATCACCAACAACCTAAAGGTAACAGATTTCCTCGATTTATGCGGTAAGTTCTCTAACTAGTTCTTCGGTACAATCAACTTAGAAAGTTTCTCTACCAATATCCACGTTCTCCGTATGCCTTCATCATTGGATCCGCTATCCTCATCGTTCTTTCTCCTTTCTATCATTTTTTCTACGCAGCATGGGTTTTGGACTTGGAGGATTACAAAGAATATCGACGGCACTACAATTCCATAGTACTGAATCGAGCACGTCATGGTGATTGAGCGTTTTTTTCAAAATCTAATCTTATTTTTGTAGGCGAAGGAATGTACATTCCGTTTTTTATGCCCGATAAGAGTCGAGATACGTTCGAGTACTTTCGAAAGCGTACGGAAGATCGACGAGCCGGTAAGGAACTCGGCGCGTTGGCACCACCGGACAATCAGAGCGAAGAGGAGTTGTCTCGATATCCGAAGCTCGTCCTATTGCCGGAAGACAAACAATAAGTCTAAGATTATGATTAGGAGTTTATTGTTAGATTTGTTTTTCGTGTTTATAAACGATTATTCTCATGTTTTTCAAATAACATTATAGCCTTTATGATCCCAATAAGACATTATTCAATTAACAAAATAATATGAACTTAAGGCTTCTTGTGTAAATTCTTATTAATGATCTTGAAAATGTTGTTATCTTCCAAACAAATGTACAACATTGAAGAAACTTGGGCGTGGACGCGTATCAAAATTGGAGTCATAAGACCGATGGTTGTGATGACGATTATTCACAAACCAAAAGGCTGTTGAAGGCGTGGCGCCTATAAACTGATTGATCGCAAGTAGAAGTGCAAGTTTAGTATCTTTCTGAGTGATTAAGTTTTCAGGATTTGCACGATGTTCAAATAATCAATGGGAAGATGTTTTCCTGTTGTAGTCATTGATAGTTAAACGATTTTCAATTTACCGAACGGGAATGATGCCGATCAACAACGAAGATATCAAATCGAACTTCAGTCGTTGGTTATTGAAAAATGAGTCAACGAAAATGAAAAACAGTAAGTTCCATTTGCAACATTTATATTGTCCTTTTCAAAAGCGTGTATCCGTTTGGAATTACAAGGACTTCGAGGCATTGCGATTGGCGCTGTTTTGTTGTTTCACGTTTGGGATCGAATATTTCCATTGGGTTATCTCGGCGTTGATGTGTGAGTTAACTTCATTTATAAAGTCTATTCGGTTTTTAGGTTCTTCGTGCTTTCCGGCTATTTGATGTGCTCCATTTTGTGTCGACAACGATCCTTGACCTTAGCTGAAATTTTGGAATTCTATTTTCGTCGACTAAAGCGAATAGTTCCAACATACGTGTTTGTAATCTTCGGAATCTTAGTTGTGTGCGTTTGGTTGCTCTCGCCGATGGAGCTTAAAAAGATTGCAAATGAATCAATTCCATCGTTATTCTTCTACTCAAACTTTCCATCAGTTCATGCAACTTCGTATTTCGATCAGGTGAACAAATGACTTGTGGTTATGAAATGAGAAGTTTTCAGCAATCAAAAATGAATTCGTTTTTGCACACCTGGTCGTTGTCTAATGAACTTCAATTCTATTGTCTATGTCCGCTGATATTTCTCGTAATGAATCGTTTATCTAACTATCACGTGTCACTCAAATTTGTGTTCATTTTTACTGCAATCACCTTTTCGTTTTATTGTCAAAGTACTGTGACTTCAAATGCAAGTTACATGGAACTTGATGGAAGGATCTATCAGTATTTGTTCGGGTTTCTGTCGCATTTTGTTTACGATTTTCGAGAGTTCGAGCTTATGTCTGTTGATAATGACCGATGGTGGAAGTTTGTTTTACGAGTTCGAGATCATATTCCAATTGTTACGGTTATGGCGATGTTACTTGTTGATTTCACGTTGGAACATCAGATTCAACGCTTGTTGATTACGGTTCTTACGACGCTGGTAATAACAATTCACTATCAAGAATCGACGATTCTGTCGCAAAAATTGTTACTAACTCTTGGGGATATTTCTTATTGTGTTTATGTTGTGCATTGGCCAATTCTCGTGTTACATCGACATCTCTTTCCTAACCAATATGTTGATGGAAATGTAAATTGGTTGAGTGAGTGTTCATTTGGTCGTAGTTTTGAACGAAAATTTCAGCAGGTGTTGGACTTATTCTTTTGTCAATTGTCGTTGGATTCGGCGTGGAAGAGCTTGTCAAACGTTTGATATTGATACACGTGAGGAGTTGGCTTTCGCTTATTTGCATTTTATTTTTTCTCTACTCAACAACCGTTAGTCTTGTAGTTTACATGAATCATCAGTCGCTATCGTTTCCCAAGGTGGTCGCTTTTCATTTGTATGTTTAACTTTAGTTGTTGTAGGAAATGCAAAATAACAAGACTATGTTGATTCTAAATCAAACGATTCTCGAACCGGATTACGCATTCATACATGCGGTGGACGAGAGACGACGACAGTTGATGTTAAGGTTGTGGGAAACGAGAAACTCAACGGAATCGTTTTCTCTTGACGAAACAATTGCGATATCCGAACTACTCAAGAAGCCATTTCAAACATGTCGAAACAACACCAAAAAGTTGCCTACGAGGTATACTAACGGATTGACTATGATTGCAAACATTTGTCATGAAAAGGTAATTCAGAAACAAGAATGAGATAGAAGAGAAAGTAGGGAAACGTAGACAAAAACGTTTTAATTCTTGGCAATAGTCACGCATCAGTCTCATTTCCTGGCATCTTTCACGCATTTCGCTCAATAGCAAACAAGATTACATTGATGAGTGGTTATTCGTGTACTCCGGTTCCTCAGCAGTATCAGCAGAAAGGTCTTAATCCGGCAAGTCTTTATTTCATACTTACAATAGCATTCATTATGTAGGCTACTAGAAAGTATTGTATGAAAGTGAACGACGCAATGATTCGTATTGTAAAAGAATGGACAGAACCACTGGACATTATCATTCCAATTTTTGGGTTTGTTCTCTTCAGATTCTAACTACGTGGACATTTTCAGATTCAACTATTTTACCGATGTGCCAATAAACGGAAACCTGAAAGACGACAAGATGTTTCAATATATGAGCAACTTTTATGGTAATTTAAGTACAATGGTGAAGGAAGTGATGTTACTGCCGTCTATGCATCCCGGATTTAAAGAACATGTCAGAGAAAAACTGCAAAGTCAGTTAGCTGAGAACATAACCAATAAAGCGATCAGTGAGACACGATCTGTATGCTTATCTGAGTCTTTCAAGCAACTGATTTTTAGGAGCAGCTTCAATATTTGCCGGGAATTCGAAATCGCTTAGAACAAATTGAGTGTGATCGTTGTGTGAAGATAAATTGGCTAGATCTATGGTGTGCAAAACAAAACATATGCTATGGAGTTGAACCTAAACGAAATGTTGCCTATTTCCTTGACCGCGATCACCTATCAGTTTATGGTTCGATGTTTGCTGGTCATTTCCTTTTTGATGTGTACAAAAATATGACCGTTGAGCAATAAAATGATGTGAATGTTTCGAAAAATACACAACTCAAAATCCATGTGAACAATTCGAATTGCTTTCATGAACAAACCGAAACCCTTTCTGTCGTCTTATAGAAGTTAGACGTTTATCAAACTCAATCGTGAACAACAATAAAAACTTTCAATTCTTAGCAATGTAAAAACGAGGATCGATGCCCACTTGACGAGTATAGGACGGACGACCCAATAGTCCAAATCCACGATGTGAATCGTGATGTTGGAAATAAGTTCGCACGTCTGTCCAATCATTGAATTTCGGAAGGATTGGTGGAGACGCAATAGCAAGTCTGGAATTTCAGTTTCCTTTATATTGACAATGCAATGATTACCCGGAATTTGCCACAGCTAATACTGAACTGTAAACCCGAAGTGGATAGGAAAAAAGCATAATACAACGAGAGAGACATGTGTGAATTCCAGTAGCCAATCCAACTGATGCTCTGACCTGAATGAAAAGTTTATACAAAAGAATTGATTAAATTACCCTAAAGTATTGCATAACTCGTGCAATTACAATGTGACAGAACGTATTTGACCACAACGTAACACACGTGTACATAATTGAAGGCACTAGTCCCGCCATCAAGCCATCGATACCTTCCTCATTGCCAATTTTTAACAGTTTAGTGAATGCATTTCCCGTGTATTTCATTTCACCACCCAATTGCTGAGCTACCTCACGTGCCAAAAGAACGTAAAAAACAAAAATAAATACATATAAATAATGTGCCTATCTTAAACGGGTGTGCCAGAGTGTTAGCAATGAGTAACTGAATAGTATGACGAATCAATCTGCGAAATTGAAGAAAAATAAATTCATGTAGTGTTGTTAATCTTGGTTCGGCTGGCAACTCCGGTATAGTTCCACCCACATCCGGATAATGACGATCCATATGAAGTTGGCAGAGCTGATTTGTCACTCCACTAACCAAACGGCACAACATTGCCGCTTCATACCCACAGAACAAAGACGCGATTCCATGTTGTCGCCCGTAACGGTAAACTGAAATTGACAATAAGCTCAGCAATTCATAAATAAACTTACCATATGTAAACGTTGTAACCGTAAAATAAGCTGGTGGACCAAAGAATAGGTATTTTGGACGTACAACGCATGCATAAGGTTCGTAACCCAAACGTCGAGCTTCAGCAGTAAAAGCCGACGGATGTAAGAGCGAACCTAATGCCGTAGTTGCAATAAAAGGCGTGAATCTTGCTAAGAGGTTCCATCTGTCTTGAAGACCCGGCTATAATGATACCATAACGAGAAAATTCTGAAAAAAACTTACAGGAATAGGTGCATCAAAAACGACTTGTTCTTCCTCTTGAATCAGTTCCATTAGATCGTTCGCATTGATTTCGTTTTCATCAACCACACTCTCTTCATCACTGCGGTCGTCGTTGAGATTCACGTTGTCCATGGGCGGGATCGAACGAATCGTTCGTAGGTCTAAGATGAAATTAATAGAGTACGGAAGCGTATTTACGTGCCACGTGAAATGGTCGAGCACTTTACAATAACGAGGTTGAAAATCGAGATCAATTCAGCAAGAAAAACTAGTTTATTCCTATGAAGAGCCTATAAACAAACGAACGTTAACGAACTCTATTCTAAATATCACGACATTTAAGAACATTCAATCGCTTTTTCTTTTACAACAAAACGCATAAGATGAATAAGCGTGTCCGGAGTGATTCCTTCGACACGAGAAGCCGCCGCCAAGTTAGCCGGACGATAATAGTCTAATTTAGCTCGGCTTTCCAAGTTAATTGCATTGATGCTGTTATAGTCGAGATCTTCGGGTAATTTTGCTTGAAGTTCTTCACGAAATGCAGACATCTGGAAAAGGAAAGTGTTTGAGTCTCAAGTAGTTGATTGATTCACCTGTTGCTGTAGTTCTTGATGTCGTTGTTCGTACATACCCTCAATTAGAAGTCGTTTTTCAATATCCGCATCTTCCACTACATCTTTCAATTCATTGAAACGATCAGGCATCGACGAATACAGTTGACTTAACGTAACTCCGTAGCTGTGCATAAGTTGCAAAGCAGATTTTACTAAAAAGAGTCAGCTTATCCAAATGTTGTTGTGAATTACAATACCTTTGCCTCGATCAGATATCTGTGGATAATGTTTCTTCCAATGGCTACAAGGCATTTTTACCGTTTCAAGAACTTCTTTAGCACTTTCGAACTTTCTTTTTATAACATCGAATTGTGCCCATCGCTCAGCGGAAACTAATCCATATTCATTGGCCAACGTTGTAAGTCGAATGTCCGCGTTATCGGGTCGTAAATGAAGCCGAAATTCGGCACGTGAAGTGAACATCCTATAGGGTTCGGAAGTTCCAAGACTCGTTAAATCGTCAATTAGGACACCGGTGTACGCTTGCGACCGATCCAACATAAATGGACGAGAAGGAACAAAACTTCCGGCCGATTCATTTGCCAGACGAGCTGCGTTGGTTCCGGCTACAAGACCTTGAACTGCTGCTTCTTCGTATCCTGTAGTGCCATTGATTTGACCGGCCAAATACAAACCACTCGTACATTTCACCGACAAATCCGCTGTTAATTGTTTTGGGTTGACATAGTCGTAAAGAACTCCATAACCGGGTTGTATGATCTCAACATTTTCAAGCCCGTCGATTGTTCTTACGATCTTCAACTGGACATCCGGCTCAAATGTCATTCCTGCACCTTGCAAATAAATGACATCTGTTTCAAGTCCATCGTGCTCAAGAAAAATCTAACGAAGTGGTGATGTAAATATAGTTACAAGACTTACTCGTTGATTTATATCAGGGAATCGCATAACTTTTGATTCCAATGACGGACAATAACGAGGACCAGTGGCATCGCGAGCAATAAAGTAACGATTACGATCAAGATTCTCCTTGACAACGTTTACGATTTTCGGATTCGTGTATCCCGCATAAGTGGGCAGTTGTTTTTCAAAGGGCAACCAAATGCTTTTGGTTAAGAACGAAAACGGATCAGGAACAACATCCGGAGGCATCAGCTTAAACCGAGTGAAATCAATGGTTTTTGCATTTAATCGAGGTGAAGTGCCCGTTCGAAAACGTCCCAATTCTAAGCCCAGCATTTGAAATGTTTTCGACAGTCCATAGCTTGCGTCTTCGCCTCTTCTGCCCGCTGGAGTTACATTAACACCACAGAAAATTTCGGCGCGAAGAAAAGTTCCAGTTGTAATAACAACAGAAGTTGAGTTAATTACCTTAAACACGAATTCACAACGAACTGAATGTAATCCTACCGTTCCATCGGCCAAAACACAACCACGAATTCGTGGTTTCTTCTTATGGACTCCATGTTCCAATACAAGATCCTCAACTGCAGCTTCCAGAACGTACAGATTTGGTGTTCGATTCACAAGTTCGTCTTGTAACAACTGCGGATAGCGATTGCGATCGATTTGAGCCCGCAGACCGAGAACAGCGGGGCCATGAGCTCGATTGAGAGCTTGAAATGTGATTGCTGACTGATCAGCATTTCGCGGAGAAACACCGTCCATTGCATCGAGTTCGCTAAAAGGGTAAATGAACAAAACGTGCGAGTAGACGAACCGCATCAGATGTCCCTTTCCGAGTCCACCAAATCGTGGATTGCAAGCCATCAATCCAATTGAATTCAATTTATGAGTAATCAGAATTGTTTTTGCTCCACAGCGTGCAGACGCTGAAGCGGCTTCGCAACCGGCATGGCCACCGCCGATCACCACAACGTCAAACTTTCGTTCAGCCGAAGAACGAAGTTGATCGTGAAGCAAATGAACTGATCGACAACTCACTCCAACTGCCCGCTTTTTTATTCGCGATAATCGAGTAGGCCATTGCATTGAGACAGACTCCCAAATGAGCTATTCGAGGCTGAAGGTCTACGTAGCCAACAGAAATATTTAGCGGCAAAAAGTTAGACACAACAAAAAGCCACAACAACAAAAATGCGCGCTAACAAATTCGATGATAGACGTTCGAGGCTTTCTTTTACTTTTTCCGCTCGTTCCGTTGATTAGTTTGTACAGTTAGGAGTTGGACGATGGGCGAAAATTCGATGAAAACGCCAAAACGCAATGAGCGATGGTATTTTCAGAGAAGACTGTATAATCTTGAATTACTGTTATAGCCCCGAGAATCCGTTCAAAAACAGCATTTTCGATGGACTTCATTTGACTCCGGGTATGTTCAAAATCCAATCCACGCCATCAGTAAGTTAGATTGTATCTTATATACTCTTTTAACATTTCCAAGGACCAATCACCGCAAACTTTTCGCTGGTCAATCGAACAGCAAGCATTTATGAATCCGATTGACATCGACGACACCAAAGCTCTGGAACAGAGTGCAAGACTGTTGACGTGAGTGATGTTTTACAGCAAACTTGTTTAGGATTGTTTTAAGCGAAATAGAGAATCCGCACGTTCAACGAATTGCTCGAGAGTATTTTGAATCGTATGAATTCGCTTCAAAATTACGCAGTCCGGTATGCTTTTTTGCTAAGAAATCGACCTAGTTATTCTTCACGAGCATTAAGCGTTGTGCTTTCATAACCCGGGGTCTATTCAAATTAAGCGACAGACGAGTGTTCGTGTATTCCAAAGAAAAATATTGTGCTTTTTTGCTAATAGTTTTTAATTCAAACTTGTTTAGATCACCAAACAACTTGATATATCGCCCAAGTACAAACTCTACACCTATGTGTCTGCGCGAACTTTCGGAGAAGTGCCACGTTTGATGTTCCATCATGCAAATGTTGAGTTCGAAGATATTCGTTACACCCGTGACGAATTTCAGAATGTCAAAGAAAGTAAGAGCCACTCAATCAGCTGATCCAAGTCACTACTTAGACTTCCCAAACAAACAAGTTCCGTTGCTCGAAGTAAACGGTCATCCGATCAGTCAATCCGGTGCCATCGTTCGCTTCTTGGCTTATCGTTTTGCATTGGGTGGGAAGGACGAGTTTGAGAGAGCACGAGCCGACGAGATCTACGGAGTCTTCTTCGATCGTATGCGTGAACATCGTGACTATCACTTGTTTCGATTGGCCAATCCAGGTCAGGACAACGTGAGTTCATTTGTAGGTCTTCTATAGACAATGACCGGGATTTCAGAAAGAACTTTTCGAATCGAGTTTCGTTCCATCGGCACAGAAAGCGCTTCCATTCTACGAGCAAGTGGTCGATGAAGCGAACGAACACGGCGGTTTTGTGCTCAAGTCTGGAATCTGCTACGCGGATTTCGTGATCGCCGAGCACGTGACCACGTTGTTCAAACTGGGACCGCAGTTCGAAGACGATCATCCAAATTTGACTGCTTTCGCCAAGAAGATCTACGCGGTGTCTCCGGGAGTCGAACGATACGTTGCACAACGTCCTGATACGATCGTTTGAGTTGTGTTCCTGCAATGTGCTGAACTCAATTAACAGTTTGACCCATCGGAATAAACATGTCATTTTGCAAACTCTAATGGTTGTTCTTTTTAAAGAAAAAGAAGTTGAATCGAGATTTCCGCTTTCTGTTACGATTACCCAACGTATCACGTAGCGGCAATACGAAGCGATTACACATGTTTTAGTTGGCTGACATCCAATAAAAAATTAGCATAGCTGTTTGTATTCGACGTTATTTGCATTCAAATTTTGGTGGCTTGTTCAGATCGGTGGAGGGCGTTTACGAGCGCTGGATTTTCTAGGATGTCCAAAATTTCTCCGTCCAAACGTGAACGTCAAGAGTTTCCAATGGAAGCAAGTGAAAAAACATGGACTCTATATAGCAATTCAGACAAAGTAAAAAGTTCGGGATGTTCGTTGTTTTTAGTTGATTTTTTGCAGGAAAAGAAGTCTACAAGTAACGTTGTTAACAAGGGCACGTTAGATGTTTCATCTGAAGCACACCAAATTGATAGTTGTAAGTTCAGCCAAAAACTTTCAAATGCACAATTTTAAGTCAAAACTCTTCGTGGTAGTGGTCGAGATATTTCGTGGAACAATTTGACGGTTTCGATTGTCAAGAAGTCCAAGGGATACGCTTGTTGCAAGAAAAAGCCCAAAGGTCCAACTGAGCGAGTTGTACTCCACAAAGGTGCTTTCCATCCAGAAGAAGTAATCGCGTCTTTTAGTTTACGGAACAGCAACAACCGGTCAAATGGTCGCGATCATGGGCAGCAGGCTAGTTGACATGTTGATTATGTTTTGAAGCTTTGAATTTCAGCGGAGCGGGAAAAAGCACGCTGCTCAACGTTTTCACGAGCATCGATCAACGTGGCATTCGAAAACATCCAGAAAGTCAAATTTTGGTCAATGGAAAGCTGATTACTCCCGATCAGATGCGCTCGATTTCTGCATATGTTCAACAATTCGACATGTTTCTTGGCTCGTTGACCGTTGAAGAACAACTGCGGTATTCGGCTTCGCTGCGCATGGATCCAAAGCAGTTTTCGGCCAAAATGCGTGACGAACGAATCAAACAGCTCTTGAACCAAATGAATTTGGAGAAGTGTCGAGATACAAGAATTGGAGTGAAAGGTGTCATCAAAGGAATTTCTGTCGGCGAAAAGAAACGGCTCAGTTTTGCATGTGAAGTTTGTCAGCAAACTGAATTTCAGCGCTCAACTTTGTTTTAGCTTCTAACCAACCCTGACTTCTTCTTCTGCGATGAACCGACCAGTGGTTTGGACGCTTTCATGGCAACTCAAGTGGCTCATACATTGCACAAAATGGCAAAGAAAGAACGAAAGACAGTGATCACAACAATCCATCAGCCATCTGACGATGTTTTTCAGCTTTTTGACAAGTTGGTTTAGGCAACGAAAGAGAATGCGAGTATATTTCCAGGGTCTGTTTTCTATCGCGTGAAGAGGGAGTGGGCAGAGTTGCGTTCTTTGGATCACCATCGGAGTTGAACGAGTTTTTGAAGAACATTGCGGGTCCATACAATGAGCACAAACGTCTAAATGCAATTCGAAAAGCAAATGTTGAAGCGAGTGATGAAGAGAACGAACTTCTTTGTCCGATTAAGTCAGGACTTGCCGAACACGCAATGCGGATCATTTCACGGACGGTTTCCGACAACCAAGAATCTTTTGAGGATCGTGTTCGAGTGAGTGAAAGCAAGAAATCTCAATATGACTGAAATTCTAGTTTATTCGAAAGCAATACGAAGACTCTCGCATTGGAGTAAAACAACAGAATCGAGCAAAGAATTCGCGTGAACACACGACGTCGTCGTATAATCAAGACCTCAAATCGAAAAAATCGTAAGTTAACAGCAATTGCAGTAAGGAATTAAGGTTTAGATATCCAGTTAACTGGTTCGTTCAAACTGGAGTCTTGTTTTCTCGATCGATAAAAACGATTATTCGTGATCCAATTTTACTGCAAGTTCGTTTGGTTCAAATTCTGGTAAGCTGTTAATGCGCTATAGTTACCGTGTGTTTTAGCTTACGTCTTCTATCATTGGTATCATTAATTGGCAAACACCGTTCACCGGACCAACGACCACCAATCTTGAAGGTGTTCTTTACAATGCTCCGCGTGATATGAATTTGTTTTTGTTTCCGTCCATTTATGCTCTTACTGCTGAATTTCCGCTTATCGCACGAGAATACAGAGCTGGATTTTACGCTCCATCAGCTTATTTTGTTGGAAAATCTTTGGCTGAACTGCCCCAATACACATTCTTTGCTCTTATTTACTCAACGATCATCTATTGGACGGTGGGATTCCAACAGAAAGCAATCAAGTACGTCATCTTCTGCTTCTTCAACATGCTCGAATTATGGATTGCTGTTTCCATTGGTAAAGTTTTTGTTTCAGTTCGTTTAACCGATCATTTTCAAGGATACGCAGCGGCTGCTATATTTGGAACGGAATCGCTTGCACAAACGTTTATGCCATGTTTCGTGCTGCCTATGTTTGTCAAAAGTATTCGAAAGTTGAGTTTTTATGACTTTGTTTTAGGTTGCTCTTTGGTGGCTTTTACGTTGATTTCGATTCGATTCCTGTCTACTACAAGTTCATTTCGTATGGATCATGGTTTCGTTATGGTTTCGAAGGTTTGTCGATCAATCAGTGGGGTGATATTGGACGTGTTCCTGGCAAGTAGAACAATTGTAATGCAACTGATCAATGCTTTAGGATGCAAAGCCTCGAATACTTCGGATTATCGTGACAATTACGTCCCAATTGCAAGTGGCGAAGATTTCTGTCCCGCGGTTGATGGTGTTGGATTGCTGGAACGTCGTGGAATGAACGAAAGCAATTTGCTTCGTGCCGGTCTTGTTTTGCTGACTGTTTTTGTGCTGGCAAGAATTGTTGGTCTTCTGGCCTTCGTCTTGCGTGTCAAACATGCTCGTTGAGAAATCAAGAAAATAAAGTCGATTCCACTAATCTCTAAGTGTTACACCGCAGAGTTCAAACGAAAGAGCTTAATGAACGGCTGCAAACTTAGGTTTACGTTTAATTGTCGAACAACAAAGAAACGAAATATTTTGGCTTTTGAGACGTGAAATCAACCGGAAAAACGTACCGGAAATTCTTCACTTGCGATAGTCGCGGATTTGTTTGTCTACAGATGGAAATATATTACGAATTTGAACCTAAGGCTCAAAACTTGCTACTTTTGTTTTAATGAGTTTGTTGAATAATTCAAGATCTTCAGATATACCTGTACTGAAATGAGTTATAAGCGAATGAACGTGTTTGGTTTGTTTGTCAATGCAACGGTTAGTCGTGTATTCGCCGCAGCTCAGAATTGTTTCCATTTCTTCTAGCATTCTTGTTGCTTTTTCAATGTAATTTGATAGTCGTTAACACACCACGTTCTTGTTTCGGAGTTTGGAACGTTTTCTCAAAAACCCTAAGATTCGCAACGAGTCGCTTAAAATCTTCAGATTAGTTCGTGTCATTTGATTACATCGACCATCAACTATTTGGCTTCAGATGACGCGGACTAAAGGTGAATAATCGACTTTAACAGAATTTTTAAGCATCTGATTTAGAGAATATCATTTCGAACTTCGTTGTCCGCATTTCTGTTCTTCTACTCAGCACTGTGACAATCATCAGCCCTGTGTCTTCTGACTTTCTTTTTCGAACTCAAGGATGCGGAGAAACAAAAGGCTGTTTATTCAAACCACAGAATTGTATTCCGTACAACGATTGTTCTTATGCTTTTTCGTATGTGCGCGATTCTAGCCATGTCTTCATGGAACTGTTCGCGACCTTGCCGTTGTATCAAGGCGAAAAAGGCGGTTTTGTGGCCGTTGGCTTCTCGAAAGATGATCTAATGGTAAAGTTATGTCATCGAAAAGATGTGAATATGCAATTTTAGGGCTCGGATACGGTTAGTTTTCGAATGATGGAGTGGATTGAGTTAGAAACGAGCTTACAGGTTACAGATTGTTCTTCCTTTTCGGGTCGCCCGTTTGTAGGTCGTTTATCGTTCAATCCGGGAAAAAGCAATCGACGTGTACCAATAAATGAAGTTGTGTTACAAGATAATATAAAATAACTTGCTATTAAGGATGTCCACAATTCGAT
The DNA here is from genome assembly GCA_024699855.1 of Aphelenchoides besseyi. Lineage (NCBI taxonomy): Eukaryota > Metazoa > Nematoda > Chromadorea > Rhabditida > Aphelenchoididae > Aphelenchoides > Aphelenchoides besseyi. The sequence goes on along the minus strand of JAMPIQ010000006.1, from coordinate 97,633 downwards.
GCTTCAAACATTGATTTCGCACTATGCTAATGGAACTTTGTATTGCAAGTTAGCACAATCGATACATCCGGCTCCCGATGTTAAACATTATCACGTTCAACCGTTAGATATTGACCATTGGATTCTAATGGCCAGTGGGCCAACGGACGGTGAAGGTAAGTTTGATTAATCGTTGGTCTTCTAATGGAAATACCAGAGCTGGAAATTCATACGCTTGATGACACGTCTGATAGATTTCCTTTCAACTCTCAAGGACCAATTAGTTTGGTTGACTTTGTTTCGAAGAACGAAGCTGATTTGTTAAACGAAACTTCAATCTATATGATCAATATAACCGACACTAATATGTCAAAGAACAACAGTGCACAAGGAAGTTTGATAAAAAAAGACAGACTGAGAATCTGGGATATGCTTGGGCCGGGCGAAAATAAACTCCACGACACTGATAGAAAGACAAGAACAACTTTAACTACTGCACATTGTAATGTTTGATTTCACAGTTCAATATCTCAGATTCTAGCATTGCTTATGATTATCTCGTGGATTGTTCTCGTTCCTATGGCTATTCTTGTCGCCCGTTATACCCGACCAAATTGGCCCGAAAAACGAATGTTAGGAGCTTCTCTGTGGTTGAATGTAAGTAAGAGAGAAGAAATAAAATACAATCACTTTTAGGTCCATCGAACTTTAAACCTTTTAGCTGTGTTGTTTACTGCAATTTCTATCTTCTGCATTTTCTATGCTCATGGTTTTCATTGGCATGGTATCGAGGCATTCAATACGGTAAATTAAAACGATTAGATTACTTTGAAATCGTCTTTAAGCACGAGTGGGGAGACATACACGGTCTGATCGGGTTCATTGCTTGTTGGTTTGTTTGGTTTCAACTGTTCAATTCGATTTTTCGTTGTCAACCCGGTAGCAGATTTCGGCCAATTCACAACTTTTTGCATCGAACATGTGGGTTAACTGCTTGGATATTGGGAAGTAAGTTCGAAAGATATTAGTCGAATATTATGTTCTTTTGCAGCTACAGCATTAGGTAGGTTGCAGTCAAATCAACAACAAACTGCATACTCATTGAGACTGAAGAAAGCTCTGCATTTTAGGTATTGCATTCTGGCATTTACCGCGCTTCATGAATGCAAATCTTGCTCGCATAGTTTTTATTGTTTATCTTGTTGTTATCACCGGTTCGTTGTCTATGTTAGAACCGTTGAAATGGAGAATTTGGTGTCAACGGCGTGGTCAAGTGGTTGCACCGGCTTCTCCTAACTGGGAGGAGGACGGGAGACGAGCTCCGAAACCCATGATCGCCCAGCAACGAGCACAACAATTTGCGTTGCAAAGACAACAAGAACAAAGAGTGAGTAGTTAGATATTGTAATCAACTGAATACATGTTCAGGTCCAAAAATTTCAAACGATCACTGTTACCGGTTGTGCGTTGATTGCCGTCATTTCGACCTTACTTTTCATGGTTCTAATCGTTTTCCGTGATTACTAAAATGTCGAGCTGTTGAATGTGTATGCTGTTTACGGGTCATTTATATGCGTAATAAACACTTGTTACCCAAATTTGGTTGAGAGTAGTAGCCAAGCACTGCTATCCAATAGGACGTCGAAGTTTGTCAATAATCGACAACTTCAACTCGACTCCAACGACGAAACTCCAACTACGCGCTTATGTTTGAGACATTTTAGCGCCAAGATTACTCAACAGCAAAAACTGCAACGCATCATTTCAGTTGCTTATTCCTTGTACTTTGTTTGAAACGAGAAGTAAACGTTCTTTTGTTTTCGTGTTTTGACCATTAATTTCAGATTCAACAGTCAGCTTTCCGACATGTCTAACCGTAAGGCGAACACTGAAGACGTACCAACTACAATTCATCCGAACATGATGGCTGATATCGAAAACATTTTACAATCGCAAGGAATCAAAATGGATGCTGAGGCATTGGCAGCGTTGAACCAAATTGCCGGTAACGAATTCGAGAAAACGTACAAGAAAATTGCTCACGAAAAAGCGGACGAAGCAAAAGCATCGGGTGATGATGTCAAAGCGGCACAAATTGAGGCGGATGCTGAAGACGAGTCAATGGAACAAGAAGCCGAAGATGATGAAGACGAGGATCAACTCGAAGAAACGGAAGATGCGTATGACAACAAAGATGGCGAATCCAAAGCCAAATAATTGTCTCGTGGAGCACTCAAACTGTTAAGTATCTTATCTTTTTGTCGCTAAAATGTTTCTTTTCTTACGTTTCCTTTTCATGTTTTCGAAAAATAAACTTATGTTGCAGGAGAAATTTTCATTGAAAGTGACTGAAGAAGACGCCGAACTACAGTACAAAAGTATCGTTGAAGAGTTTCATTCAACCTCAAAATATCTGTACAGTAAAAAAGTTGATGGAATCTCAGCAACAGGAAAAGCTTCAATAGACTTATGCAAACTCAGTGAACTAGTTTCTGACAACGATTTCGGTCTCTGAGTGAATGACCATTTCGAAGTGAAACAACTGAAGTGCACGACAGCTCTTTGTGCGTAGGACTCTGGATAGTTTGTTATTCTCAGCTGATTAAATGCCGTCACCAAATTTTATTTAGCCAAACAATAAAAAGTTAGACAAAATGAACAGAACAACTCGATTCTGCCGTGAACGTAAATTTGAACAAAACATCGGCGACTTTGATTACAATCATTGCGAAATGTGACTGATTAGTCGCGTCGCATAACAACCCATTATACGGCACTGGTCCTACCATCAGCTTGATGCTTTCAAGTTTCAGTTCATTGTGCAAACGAGTATCTTCAACGAACATATCCAAAAAACGCAAATGTTTGGCGCGTGAAATACGAAGACGGTTTTTATCAGTAACGAAGGCAATGTTAGTGAGAACTTCTGTCTTAGCCCACGGACAACGAAGTTTCTCTACGGCCAAAAGAAGCTGTCTGATCTTGTCTATTATTTTCAATCGGAAGTATGTATCCACTTCCTGCAATATATGATTTGATTGCTATGTTAACAAGATCATTTACAGAATAATGAACGTTGAATTGAGCAGTGCCAATTACTTCTTTCAAATTGGGGGCGAAAGCTTTCAACTGTTCGGCTTTCCATCGAAATTGCGGGTCTACGATCACTCTGTCTTCGATATCCGGATCGGGAACAAGTAAACAATATATTGTCGCTTGTTTCAACGTTGGGCACACGTTGCTGAAAAATATACAAGTAACAAAAGTCTAGCTAATAACTTACTGAAACGTCGAGATGATGTCAAATCTTGACGCATTTTCCAAGCACAAACATTCGATTGGCAATGACGGCGGATTTCGTGCCCAATCTGAAATGCCATCTGAAACGTGTTTATGCATCGGCTTACTGGTCAGGAAACATTGATTCAAATCGAAGGCAGAGACTTTCAAGATTTTCAACGACGGAAAAGACATTTTTAACGGGTCAATCAATGGGCCAACAGTTTTCAATCGTGTAATCGACTTTGCCAATTCACCACGCAAGAGGATATCTTTTGTGAATTCTGTAAGAAGAAGTGGATCGTAAGTTTTAGCGTGAGAAAAGTGTTTTTCTACAAATCTATTCATTAAACACGAAACTCGTTGATCAATACCTTTGTGAAGAACAACAGAGAGATTATTATCTTCTTTAGCATTTGATATTATGTAATCAATATCAGTGAGTTCAATGACGCGAAACAACGTCATTAATGAATGTTTTTGGAACCATAACGTGAGTACGGAAAAAACAACGTCCGAATGCGCTAGACGTTGGAAAGCAAACGGTAAATTCAGTTTAGCGCATGGATTGGATGAACGGAATGAATTATCTCCGATGACCATACTTCCGGACATAAGCGATTGTAAAGTCGAAGCGAAACCAGAGGACAATAACTGAAAGAGAAGACAATTGGAAAGAATGTTGAAAACGTACCGCCATTCGAAGAAGTGGAATTATCAGCTCTGCTTCATTTGCAAAGCCGTTACCGGCCATAAACTTTGTGCATATCTTTTTTAGATGTTTACGAAAGTAGGCCATTATGAATGCCCGACGCCAACCTTGACCATTTTTTTTGGATTTGTCATGTTTTTCAATCAAATCGAGGAAACCAAAACGTTTGCACGCATTCAAGACTTCGTTGTTTGTAGGATCCAATTTCAGAAACCTGTCCATATCAACTTTTGCTTGATCAATTTTTCCCAAAGAGTATTTGGCTATAGCACGATTGTAGAGGGCTTTCTGAGCGTTCGGATCCCACAACCGTGCATTAGTCGCCGAATTCACAGCTTCTTCGAATCTGAAAGACAACAAAGTTTGTGATCCAAAGCATCGAACTCAACTGTTTGATCTTGATGTACGCTTGAGAAGCACAGGTATACAAAACCGAAATGGCTTCTCGTTCCTCTTTCGACTTGTCTTTGGATTGCGCTATGAAAATTGCTGAGTTGTAGTTCTTGATGGCCTCTGCATAGTAGCCGCGCTCGAAATGACCGTTTCCCTGAGCTTTCAATTCATCTATTGCCTTTGACATCAGAAGTGAACAAAACGAAAATATGTTGTTAGAAGAATAAGTGAAATCTAAAGTAGGCTGTTGGGAATCGACGGGCAGATGGAAGGTGATGACTGAGCAGAAAGGAAGCTCTTTGTGCTCGGGCAGCAAAAGCAACTTCGTTGTTTTCTGAGCACCGCAATCGTTTGAAAACATAGAGTGAGAGCGCATAACATTTGAAGTTGCCTCGTCATATACCTTGTTCTTTGGTCGGATAGTGAACGCTGACATGTGCGAATCGCTACATTCTGTTAAACACAATAAACACGTTTATTGGCTCTTTACAACATCATACTTACGAATTTCGACATCGATGTCGAGTTGAGAAAAGCATAAGCAGCAGATCACGTTTAAGACGTTGGATTTCAGGCTATGAGTCTCCAACATGTATTTTTGAGAAGAATTGTTGACTTGAAAGTATTTTATTCAGTGTCAAAATATCTGTAGAGTAAAATGGCTGACAACAAGAAAACTTGATGGAATCTCATCGACAGGAAAAGCCAATGATTTCTCCCTTACGGTACAACTCGAATATCACTCCTGGAATTGCATTGTCGCTGTACAGAATTCCTCGATGATTCGGAAGCAAAACTCGATCTCCAGGCTGATAAGTGACTGAACGATCGTTCAATTCATTTTGTTCGTTGACTTTTAGCGAAACATCGACAATCACACCAACGGCGTTGTTTGGATCGGCAACACTCTTCCTAAGACGATAGACGGCGATTGAGTCGGAGAGTAAGGCCACGGAAGTACGAGACTGAAAATACTCGACAGTTTGTGTGTTGGAGGACTTACAGTCAGAACCCGTTGGATTAGATAACGTTCTTGACATTGGACGTGTTCTCTAATTCGATCTTCTGAAATTGAAATTGTCGTCCATTTAAAGCAATTAACTGACGTTCCAAGACCTCACTGAGAAGTTCGCGACCTGAAGACGAAGAGCTTGGTGAATGAGTAAGCGGTTTGATTTCCGGTCGGCTTTCCGACTCGTTTGTATTGCTTGATGTCGTCGACTTCCATGCAGTTCGCATTGATTGTGAAGTTTCATTCTGAGAGTTCAATGTGAATCGAGCAAACTTCTTCATCGACGAGCTTTGATTTCCATTTGAACACTCGTTCCGAACTGAGCTGTTGAATTGAGAAGCACGATCAGAACGTTTTGAATCCTCGACTGAACACTGCGAAGACGTTGGAAGCAATTTGTTTCCCAGATCCATGAAACGATCTTCTTCGGTCATATCCAAGCAGAGCATTCGACTCAAATCTTCGCTATCCGAATCATCGAAACTCTTCAACGGCGTACTGATACTCATCTCTTTTCTTAACTGTGTACAACTCGCGCAGATCTAAAAGGAATCGATAGCAAGAAAAGAGTCGTGAACTTAAAACACTCGGACACCAAAATCACGACAACAAAACGCCAAACACTTGCAAACTATTCGAACCACCAAAATCAACTGACTGCAAATCCAACAAAGAAGAGCGGACACCCTAGAAACGTTCTTCATGATGGACATAGTTAATGAACTCAATTTTGCAGTTTTAAACAAGAGTATTCAAATGCTGTTACTTTCGACTGTAAACTTTAAGGACAAAAAACGTAGAATTTTATTTCTTTTAAATCTAATTAATATGGCAATTAAGGCAACTAACGGGCAGAGTACACGCACGGTCAATATCTAATCTATCATTTTGTATGGTGATAAAATTCCACGTGGATCAAATGCCCGTTTGATTTGACTGTTGATCCGTTGATTTGCCGGAGAGGCAAAACAGTGATGATACGGTCGTTTCAAACGTCCAATTCCGTGTTCAGCTGAAATACTTCCACCGTGCTTATGAACCCATTCGTAGATAAACGGATACAAACTATAACATGATTGGAGTTAGAGAAGTAAAAAGCGTATTACCGCTCGTATATCTTCTGATCAAATTTGGCGGCAGTCACATTTAAATGAGTATTTCCATCGCCAACATGTCCAAAGGTTACGACACGCTTGAATTCGGTTCCCTTCAAACGCTCACGTACGACATCACTCAGTTCGTAAAAGTGATCGAGAGGCAGAGACAAATCATGTTTGTAAACATAACCATCAAAGTTCAATGCCAAAGATGCGTTTTCTCGTAGCTTCCACAAGTACGCTGAATCTGCACCGCTTTCTGCCTAAAGTATATTTGAAGCTAAAGACTCAAACCCTGCGTACCATAATTCCATCTTGAGCTAGACCGTTTTCTAAGCAATGCGACAGAAAGTTTTCCATTTTTTCCGAATCATGTGTTTGATTTGAACCTAAAAATTCTAATCGCATTGACAACCAATTGAACGATACCCACCGGATATCTCGACAAGCAAATTAAAAGCGGGATTCGACTTCAAAACGCTCTCCATTCCAACGTTCTCTTTGATTGATCGCATGGACTCTGCATCCATCAACTCGAAACTGGAAAGAATTTCGCCGAGAAACTGTTTTGCTATTCGAAGAATTTCTGTGCAATTTTTGAAGGAATTCGTTCCTAAACATATATCTCATTTCATGTACGCTTTTGTTTCCCACCTAAAAATGCTAAACTAACACTTGTTGGCTTCGGAGTGACCAAAATTGATGCCCGTGTTATGACTCCCAATTGGCCTTCTGATCCAATGAATAGCTGGTAAGTTTTTAAGTCGGAATTGTCTTTTCGCAAATTCGAACCCAACTCGAGAATCGTTCCATGCTCATCGGGAATAACCTTGAAACTCGTACGATGATTACAATTTGCAGACCTACAACTTGCAACGCCAAAACATTTCCATGTAACGATCCGTAACGAATCAAACGAATTCCACCGGCATTGGTCGCAATATTCCCGCCGATGTAACACGATCCACGAGCACCCAAATCAATTGGCATTCTGATATCGATTGAACATTCTTACAAGTTTGCAACCTACATGTAACCATGAGGTTCCAGACGTTCATCTAATTCGTGCAATACGAAACCGGCATCACACTCAACGATTCCTAAAACAAATCGATGAAATTCGTGTGAGACTGGTTGATACCTGAGCTCGGATACAATTTGAAATGTTTGTTTAATTTGCGTGTTGATAAAACAATCTCGTCGAAGACGGGAACCGAACCGCCGACAAGTCCCGTGTTGCCGGATTGTGGAACCACAGCCAAACGTCGAGTATAACAATGACGAAGAATCGCGGACACTTGTTCAGCGGATTCGGGAGTAAGAACACATTTCGCGTTACCTGAAAACAGTTCACAAGAGTCATATTAAACATTCGAAGACCTGTATACCATTTCATCCAGTCAACGTTGTAGGTTTCCAAGTCCTCAACCAACACATTCTGTTTTCCAATTTGTTTTTCAAAGTACTTCAAATCCGATTCTTCAAGAAACGAGTAGTCTCTGCGCTTTTCGCTTGTAAGTCCACGTTTAAAATGACTATGCAGCCGCAACTTGCCGTTTTGTTGGCCGATTATTCTCGTCATTGCATTTCTGATCGCAAGCATCTAAATCGCGTTTTATCGTGGAAACACAAACAACCAAAAAACGTAAATTGGATTCGAACCAAAACCGTAAACTCAACACCCTTCTTATTCTTCTTAATTTATGTACATTACTGATTTACAAGAGAGATAGATACAACCATGAGGTAATACAAAGATATCGAGATCTTGTAAACGTTATTTAGATGAAAATTTAAGTCGTAGATCTCGTTTTGTAGACCAGAAATCCGACTCCAATTGCAGCCACACAAACCGTTGCGATGGTGGTAGTTAATGGGAAATGACTTGACGGCTGCATGATTTCATAGCCGACGGCTTCTTCACAAAACTGATTCTTAACCAATGAATGAAAATACAAATGCAAGGATCACAACTCACCCAATGAATATGCAGTCCATTTTGCAGCAAACGTTGTATGGCGAGAACCGTGTAGACAATCAAATGATCCAAATTTCGTTGAGCAAATGCTTCGTTGGCTCCAGCGACTTGCATTCGTTGACGTAAACGTCGAGCATATAGTCGGCTGAAGACCATCAAATGAATAATCGCGATCACAACCTTCTTTCGCTCATTAACAAGCGGATAAAATCTGAAGTAGTCTTGAACAATCTAAATGTCAACAATGAGAAGGCACCCAACAAAATTTACAGACCTGAATGTACGACGACAAGTCCAGAAACTCGCCCAGTTTGTCCACTTCTTCGCAGACTTCACGTTCTAATCGCACGGCTCTCATCAACTGTTCCAAGTGCAACCACTGGGGATTCTGATGTTGTGGTTCAAAGTTTTGGAAATCGGATTCTTCGGCGTATTTGCCCGAACGATAAACTAGACTGCGAATAAAATCGTTCAACGCCAATTCCGAACGTTCGGCTTCAGAGAGTGGAGCATTTAAGTCTGTCATTTGTAAGCTAAGAGAATCTGAAAAGTGATACATCAGTGTGTGCAAATCATTAAAAAGTTACAAAAGAGTAAGTAAAATAAGAACTTAATGTAAAGCTAAACAAGCGAACGCTTTCAAACGCAACGAAATTCCCTGAATGGATTTGTTCGTATTTCGCGTTAAGATGGTCGGAAGTTCAGTGCTCGTACTTCTTCTTGCATTCTTTTTTCTTTTGAACCAACTTCTGCCTTAGATCTACAACAAACTACTAATAAGCCACTGTTGTTAAACTTTAAAATTTCAGGTTTCATTTGCTATTCGATGTATGAACCGGGACCGTTTGAGGAGTTTGACGAGCAGTTAGCCGAAGAAAACGATGATCCGTGGAGACGTGTTATTGTTTCCGAAGGGACTTGTGCGATGGGAGAAAGGTGGGTTTAGTAGTGTACACACGATATTAAGAATTGGAATTGTAGTTTAGAAATCTTGTGGACAATGGACAAAATCAGTAACTTGAGGAAGTTTATTCATTTCCTCTATGTTTCTACAACAAAAAGGGACCCGATTGGGATTGCAAATATTCGTGAGTTGGTGGAGAAACTGGAGGATTCGGACGCTGTTTGGACTGAAGATCAGATCAGAAATTTGGTACATAGCGTGGAGAGCGACGATCTTCCCGAAATTCTCGAGAACAATCAGCCGGCAACCAGCAAAGATGTTGAGGTCGATTTCAAAACACCAACAAGGATTGTGGAGATAAACGATGCCGGAGCTTATTTCTCAATGAAGATCGTTAAAAAGAATGGCGTGACTCCAATGCCCAATTACATGTCTATGCAGGATCAGGAATTGAATGTAAGTGCGGTTAGATTTTGTTTATATTTTGTGTTTAGGACTTACTGGATACTCATGGCATACGTCCAATGGGCAGAAAACGAGCAATTGAAATGCTCACGAAGATCTACGAAGCTACGCATCCAATTGTCAACGGCGCGCAAACACCAACACGACACGAAGTTTACAATCACATTCGAAAACTGGACGAGAAAGTTGAAAAGAAATCGAAACAAACACGAAAACGTTTACAACCGGCGGCTAACGAACAAACTGATGGTCAATCGAGTACGACGAACAATCAACCAACTGAACAAGAAGTGACAACAACGTTGGAGGGAATGACCAGGTATATTCTCGATTTTCTGCGTCTTCCAGAAAAACAGCAACTTTACAACGAGATTCTGTGTTTTCAGACCTTTATGTTGGTAAGAACTACTTTTACCTCCAAAATCTTATAAAGACTTTGTAGGATCGATTGATGAAAGAGTTTCAACCTGTACTTCGCGACAATGCAATACCGAAAACTTCTTTTTTGCGCATTCTCGACCATTTGCACATCACTTATTCAGAGCCACGGGATGCAACTGCCGGGTATTACTATTGATATTTATCCGGTGATAAGTTAATTTACCGAATTTAACAGTCAAATACGTTTTGTTCTAAAATGCTCAGTAAATACATTGAGAAGCTATAAATGATCGATAGTCGTTAGAATGGACTTCCATTTTTCTGTTCGCCCATCCATTTCTGCGGTTTATTCGTACTCGACGAAGGTCCATCAGTCACCCGATTTCCAATAATTTGCAATGGACGTAGACCATTAATCCAATTAGGATGTCCATTGAAATTACTCGATTGACTTTCTTGACCATAATTAGAACTGCCAAACTGACGATTTGAATTGCCGTATTGGTTTTCAGGTTCAGTGGAGTTTCGATCATTCCATTTGGTTGATTGTTGACTGCCGGACCAACTATTCGAACGACCGTTTTCACTAAAGTCGCCGATGACAATCTGATTGAGAAGCTTTAATAAGAGCTCACCCAGTTTTATTCCTATTCCATTCATTTTGCCATGGACGCTGTTGGGATTGCGAGTTGTTGGATTCCATTAAACCGAAATCCTCATTGATACGATTTTTTGCTCTTCGGTTTTTTCGTTGGTGCCGTCGGCGATTTTTCCGTCCTTTTTTGTGTTTTCTGTTTCTTCTGTGACCGTTTGTGCTCCTTGTTGTGGATCCGGTGCTCCAACTGTACGTAGTGGTGGATGAGCCGGTCGAGGACGAAAAAGTGACTGTTGACTGAGTGGTTGTTGATGACGTGGAAGAAGGAGTTGATGTGCTTGTCGAGCTTTGAGTGGAGGTTGAACTTCCTGTTGAAGTTGTGAGACTAAGATCAGGGAACTGCGCGCGCACTGAAATCAAACACAAATGTGAACAGTTAGGAAAGAAGTCACTACTCAAATAACAATCAGTTCAAAGAGAACTTACCGAAAAATACGCAAATAATTAGAACAACAACTGGAAATTTCATAACGTTATGTTATCGTATACGAATAATCCAACCGTTTGCTGTTTATTCGATGATTCAGTTGGCTTTTTATACGCTAATCGTCCGATTCTTTCGAAACCGAACATCGACGCTTAATCCCAGACTAATGGATTGAAGCTCAAAACGATTTTTGTTGATCTCTTTCCAAATCGTAATGTTCGGTTTGTTGTTGATGTGCTTCGATGATCGTCAGCGAACATGTCAGTGATCGTAGTCTGCAATTAAACTCTGCAGTGGATTAGTCTTTCTGACCGCTGAAAACTGTAAATCTGCGTGGATTAATCTCCGATTAAACATATTTTTGTTTTTGATCTGCTGACAAACTGCGCAAATGACGTCCTTTACAAATCCTCAAAGGTCATTTACTGTAATTCAATTGACCAAAGTTGTTTATAGGCTTCAAAGTAAGCGTTTAAAGTTATGAGTTGTCACGATGCTGATGATTGTTACAGAGTTCGAATTGAAACAAGACGAATAGCCCCGAAGAATGGCCAACGTGGCATAGGATCGATCTACACTTCTGTTTCCAAACATTTAAATGCTCCTTCAGCTTCTTATTCCAGAACTTGATCAACGAGAGACGGAATAGTGTTTGTCACTCAGATTGGACGATTGGATGAACAACAGAAGAAAATCGAAGATTTTGTAGAACATCGAGTGCATTAGTGATTTGGATTTCTCGGACAAAGTTACACCTATCCTGAGAGTGATATCAATGATGTACTCTAAAGGTCTTGTATGCTGTTGCCCGTATGGTGTCACAAGCCGTTTCTGAACAGAAGGTTTTTAAAAGCTCCACACCTCTTTAAACCTACTCGAAATTGATCGTTGCAAGATAGCGCATTTCAACTAAAATCCAGTTCTTACACAGACGATTAATTGACAGAAACAGTTCAAATTGACAACTCGGCTTTAATGTTGTTCACAAAGTTTACATTTCTAACACTAAGTTCATGTTAATGCCATTGAAAACAGTTCACTTGTCGACGTAATTATCCCTTTAACTAAAGTCAACTTTTTGAAAAAATTTGCATATTTTCATAATAAAAGAAATTGGTTTCCCAAAATTTTCATTCTTTTGGTCGGCGATCTCGAATTGGAGAGATGGCAACTAAGATTATAGGTCGCACTTATGTTCATTTATTTCGATCAATCTTCTGGTCTCTACTAATTGGTGCTGTTTTCTACATTGGATGTTGGTTTCTGTACAAAAAACCTCAAAACAATCTTCCGATTCCGCTAACAAATCAATCTCTGCCTTCGTTTATCAAACCAAAAGAAGTTCTCGGGTTGCACTGCACGTCCATCTTCAATGATCAGAACTTCAACTATTCATCTTATGCATCAAAACGCGTCATTGTCAGCGATCCACAGAACGAAGCCGAGTTGCCCATGGACTGCAATTCCATTCGTCAACGTGCATATTTTCAAACCGACGATCTCTATCCCGAAGAAGCGGAATTCCCGATTGCATTTGCTCGCAATGTGTTTATGGTAAGTCGGACGATGTTGTTGGGATTGATTGGTTGTGTTTAGGATTATCGTCTGATTGAGATCGATCTTGCCGCGCTGTACACACCTCACAACTTCTACTGCTACGCTCTGGATGCAAAATCACCGCCGTTGTTTCACAAACGAATGGATGCACTTGCCAGCTGTTTTCCGAACGTTTTCATCGCAGAGAAGAAGTTTTCAATGGACTCACAGGGACATAACATGTCATATTCTTACAATCAATGCATGTTGACTTTAACGAAACCGGAATACAAATGGAAGTACTTGGTTTTGTTGCAGGTGACATCTTTCATTATGTTAGTGATTGGTTGTCGATTCAGAATCACGATATTCCGCTGAAAACCAATCAAGAGATGATTCAAATCTTCAAGTGGTTCAACGGTTCTAACGATGTGGCAAGTTGGCCGGCTCCAAAAGAGCGTATCAATCCAAATGTAACGTGGACTTTCGATAAGATGTATTTGTTCAAAAACGGTGAGTTCGAACTCTACAATTATGTCAACAAGACTTTAGAATCTCGTAACCGTCTGTTTCACAATGGACACGAACCAAAGATGCAGTTCGCTAAGAGTATGGTTCAAGTTTCCTTATCTCGTGCTATGATCAACTTTATGCTCAACGAGATCAATTTTGAAAATATTTTGAAGAACTTTGAATGGAATGCATTTGCAACAGATGAACTGGTCATGGCGTCGTTAAATTCGGCGGATTCCATCGATCCACCCGGAGGTTTCACAACTTTTTGTTCGAAATACAAAATTTCTTATTGGACAATGACGAGGTTTGAATGGTATTGAATATTCCTACGACTTAACTTCCAGATGGGAAATGTGGTTGTGGGATGTGAAGAACTGTCCTACGACTGCGCGACACTTAATTTGCATTTTCGGACTTGAACATTTGCGTTTAATGGCTCAAATGCCTCAACTGGTCGGCAACAAAGCGATGCCTGGTTTTGATTTCGGTGTCATAAGTTGTTGGTACGAAGAGTATTTCCGTCGTACTCATCTCGATCGTGGACTTCATCGCTTAACTTCCAATATATATTTGAACTTGCCACATGTAGTAGCCATCTTCTCGAAAGTAAATGCTTTTAACTTTCAGGTTCGATTCAATCGTGAGCGTAATCGTCTTGGCGACAAGTTCAACGTCAGTCAATTTGTCTGTGAGTCCAAAAACAAGGAAGATGATCGATGGCATTAACATTTGACTCTTCTTCTTTACTCTTTATGAAACTAAAAGGTGCCATAAACTTTTGATTTCAAGCCAAATGATTAGGAGAAGTTTAATCGAAATTTGCGCCTTCAAATATGTTTATCCTCAGCAATATACGAAAAGCAAAAACATAAATAGCAACAGATGAACTTTAATTTATAAGCAGCAGACGACGATTTTTAGAAAAAACAAAGTTACTGTGTGTCGCCATTCAAAGATAGCAAATGCCATTGAATTTCTGTGCTTATTCTGCATCGGCAACTCCCTCTTGGTCGTATCCCTCCGCATCCTCATCAGCAGTGGCTTCTTGGTACTAGAACAATTCAAGTTAGTGATTTTCATTGTTGTAGCAACTCACTTGTTGATATTCGCTGATCAAGTCGTTCATGTTCGATTCGGCCTCAGTGAACTCCATCTCGTCCATACCCTCACCAGTGTACCAATGCAAGAAAGCTTTGCGACGGAACATAGCTGCAATCTTGCGATGAAGAACAAGCCATGCAATTGGAAACTAACCGTTGAATTGTTCGCTAACTCGTTTGAAAAGTTCTTGAATGGCAGTTGAGTTGCCAATGAACGTGGCCGACATCTTCAAACCACGTGGTGGAATGTCGCAAACAGCGGTCTTAACGTTCGATGGAATCCATTCGACGAAATAGCTCGCGTTCTTGTTTTGAACACTCATCATTTGATCATCGACCTCACGCATCGACAAACGGCCACGGAAGATGGCAGCAACAGTCAAATAGCGACCGTGACGAGGATCAGCCGCAGTCATCACTAAAAATATGTTGTGTATGCCATCTTACTGTTATTCTCATTAAACTCACTGTTCTTTGCATCAAACATCTAAAATAAAAAACCATAAGAAATGTTGATAGTTCAGTAACCAACCTGACTGGTAAGTTCAGCAACGGTAGACGCGCGATAAGCAGCAACATTCTTAGCAGAAAGCGGAGCAAAGCCTGGCATGAAGAAGTGAAGTCGGGGAAACGGAACCATATTGACAGCCAATTTACGAAGATCAGCATTCAGTTGACCTGGGAAACGCAAGCAAGTGGTAACTCCAGACATTGTCATCGACACTGAAAACCTCATATTCCACTAGGATATTAGTCGATTTCATTACCCAAATGGTTCAAATCGCCGTAATTCGGATTCGCCAACTTGAGGGTTCGGAAGCAAATGTCGTAAAGAGCTTCGTTGTCAATACAAAACGTTTCATCGGTGTTTTCGACGAGTTGATGGACCGACAATGTTGCGTTGTAGGGTTCAACAACAGTGTCTGAGACCTTTGGCGATGGAACAACCTGGAAATTCAAAGTCAAAAGTTGCAATATCTGACTGGAGCTTACACTGAACGACGACATGATTCGATCAGGATACTCTTCACGAATCTTCGAGATCAACAAGGTACCCATTCCCGATCCGGTACCACCACCCAACGAGTGAGTCAATTGGAAGCCTTGAAGACAATCACAACCCTCGGCTTCTTTGCGAACAACATCGAGAACATTGTCCACTAACTCGGCACCTTCCGTGTAATGTCCCTTGGCCCAATTGTTTCCTGCTCCCGATTGACCGAAAACAAAGTTATCCGGACGGAACAAAGTGCCATAAGGACTGTTGCGAACGGAGTCCATGGTTCCCTAGAGTTTAACAATATAAATCGTCTTCATTTCAAGAAAACTAACCGGTTCCAAGTCAACAAGAATAGCACGCGGAACATAGCGATTGGATCCGGTCTCGTTGTAGTAGACGTTGATGCGTTCGAGTTGCAGTTCAGTTTCGCCTTTGTAAGTTCCATCTAAAAACCAGAAATTCAATTACACTTAGAAATCAGGATACCGGGTTGAATTCCGTGTTCATCGGAGATAACTTCCCAGAACTGAAAATTCAAATGAACATTTCTGTCGACGGATTCTGAATACCTTGGCGCCAATTTGATTTCCGCATTGTCCGGCTTGAATATGAACAATCTCACGCATCTTATTTCAGTTGGGAACGCGAACAAGAAACTTCACAAGTGACAGTGAATGCTGAAATGGAACCAAGTTCAGTTCGTTCAACAACACGCGAAGACGCTTCAACGGCGACTAAAAAGAGTTTGCGCGCAGAAGTCGACTGCAGATTCCAGTGAGCAATCGCTTCAACGGTTAAGCGTCGGGCAGCCTAAAAAATTTCGAAACCGCCGAAAAAGCGCGCAAAACAAACAAAAACGCGAAGATCGTGAAACGTTATCCGGCGATCGGATGTCCAGTGTGTAAGCAAACTGCAAGTCGGTTAAATAGCCTACGAAAATGATAAGTTCGGGAAACGCGCAGTTAAACCCGAACGCCGCGCACACTTCGAAAATGCGTCCAAACGGCGTCCTGTTTGAAAAGTGGCGCCTTCGACTCGTCATGTCCGTCGAACGCTGTCGGATTGAGAGACGCACATTCGATTGGCGTTTCGTCTCTCGTGGTTGAAGAGGAAAAAAGCACAAAAAACGAGTTTTTGATGATACCTAATCTCTTAAACGCAAATTAACGTTTCGTAGTCCTTTTTTGGGGAAGAAACTTTTCGACCAAAAATTGAGGAAAAGACCGAAAAAGACTGCGCGTCCGGGAACGAACTGCCACTTTATTGTTCTTTTTTTGGATTCGTTGCAGCGAAAGCGGCCCTCCGAAACGAAATGCGTCCTCCGCCTTTTGTGGCAGCAAAGAGAGTTGGGAATCCAGTGATGGCAATCCCATTGCAGGCAATTATTCCGACAGCGTCCCGCAACGTCTTCGAAGCGAATGAACCCCCTCACGAATTGTGCCCTGCGTTTACTGCGGCATGGTTTTAACTTCCATGTATTTTTGGAGCGGAAGATTTCGAAACTCACAAGCCAATTCGTTCGCGTTAGAGTTTCCCCAAAACTGGAAACAAACATCGACATTCGAGAACAAGATGTCTGTTTCTATTACAATTAGAGACACAATAATGATTATATACGAGTCAGCAGAGGGTTTGAAGAGGCACTCGAGTACGCAAATTAACTTGGCTGCTTCATCTACTGATGGGTTTAATGGCCACTTCGGCAATTGGAAAATTCGAACGAATGAGATGGAAATGAGCGGACCACAGCCTTCATGCATTTGAAATTGCGGACTGTTGGGGCGGTTAAACAAAAGACTCGGACAAGAAACGTGACGGATTTATGCTTCCCGTTCAAATGGATGAGATTGACGGAGCCCCAAATTTGACGACTCTTCAGTTGCATTCATCTGACCACAATAGATTCTCGGATGTAGGATACGAATGATAAGCAGCTACATGGTCGAGATGAAACGAACTTTGCAAAACTGAACGTCTCAACAGCCGCAATTTCAATCGAAAAACAGATCAGTCAAAGAGACCGCCGCCGTTTGAAGGTCATTGCGATTTTGTTGTATAGTGAAAACAAAAAGTGAGAATACTTCTGACTTTTGAACTTCTCCGACCGTTGGCATTCGAAAAGTTGAACACAAGGGAGGACACAAAAATTTCCGTTCTTTTTCTACATTCACAGACAAAATTGTCCATTGGATATTTCGAAACGTTTGCAAGTTTCCGCATTAACAACCTTCAACCGAACGTTTTGGGTTCCGAAAATTTCGGCCCGATGCAGTGGACTGTCGTGTTGGAAGTTGAAACCAACGAGTAAAGTGCGTGCGTTGGGTTCAATTTGTTGTTATGGAAACCGGAAAGAGGATTCGTTTTCGGATGAACACTTCGAGTTTCAATTGCTCTGCACAAAACGAAATGTCAGGTAGTGAGTGCAGATTGACATTTTTATTGGAAATTAAACGTGAAATACAAGTGTGAACATTTCATTGGATTGGGGAATCAAATTGTCGTGAACTGTTATTGAAAATTAACATACGAATCCTTCAGTAATGTAGGCGTACTCGTCGTGGAAGAGGCCCTGTAATAGTCATCCTTTAATGTGCAAAATGACCCTTCAATTCTTACGTAAATGTCCATCATTTCGCGAATGTAACTCTTGTAGCGATCCATGAAAGCGAAATGCTCGGGTGATTCGTCGATCATTCCTGCGCAGTAGACGGCCATACGCGAGTCCAATGGTATTCTGGAAATTTGGATTCTAATGCTGATTGAGCTCATAAAACTCACTTGTTGCATTCAGAGAAATCGTTTGAATTTGCACACGACTTAACAAACTCTTCAAACATTCTGCGACCAACGGCCCGAGAATCGGTGAAATTGTTCATAACTGCCGATTGCAAATGACGTTTGTTGTAGTGTCCACAACGATAGTCAGTTGCGTCCCAGGAGCACTGCATGTTCCAGATGTCTTTGTCGTCGAGCAAATCGTGTGCTTGATCGGCCATTTGCGGTGAAAGTGTGCCGTTGGAGTCAACAGTGAACTTTTGCAAGAGGGTTTTCCAGCGCATAGACGAGATGTTCATGTCTGGAAAGTCGAAGCGTTTGTTGGTTGGTTTGCGAAGAATAATCAAAATCTTGCGAAGCAATTTCTGAAGGTCCATCTGAAATAGTGGAAGAGTTAAGTAGAAGTTGAAGTTCAATTGCTTACTTGGTAGTTGAAGGAATTGAGCCATTTCTCTTCGTACAACAAGTTCAATTGCGATGCTTCGTTGACAATTTGAGTGTCGGGAAGCTTGAAGATTTGTTTCATTACTTCATCAGAATAAACAAAACGAGCAAAAGAGTAGCCGTTGTAATTGAACAAGAAGGTCGCCTTATCGTAGTCGAGTCCACCGACTTGGCCATCCGGCATACAAACCGATCCATCTTTCAACAACCAGAAGACGGCAATCTTTTCGGTTCGATTGTTCCAAACGAACATCGGAACGTTCCATTTGGTTAAAACCGGTGCGGTTGCTGATTGTGCAAAAACAAACGTGCGGTTTTCGGCATCAACATCCACGTAGACGACTGGAAAGTTTGGTTCGTACAAATAGTCGTAAACGAATTCGCGGATCTTCAACGCACCGCAAAGTGGTTTTTCGTTCATTTCCTGCAATCGTTAAGTTCAATTTCTAAGTACAACGACAAAACAAACTCCTTCGAATGCTGAGATTAGATCTTCGCTCAAATCTCCACTGAACTTTTTGTTCAGCAGGAATTTGGACAAAGCAGAATAGAACTGTTGACGGCCCATGACTCGTTTGATCATTCGCAAAACGGCAAAACCCGGCAAACTTCCGACGTTGAAGACCGGTTCTGAAATGAGTGTTTACAAAAGAACCATAAACTTCGTGTTCACCATCCATGTTTGAGCGGTTAGCTAGAGGCAAAAACACAAGAGTTGGATCGTCGAGAGCGCGTTCACGAGCATCCACGACTTCTGAGAACAAATAACCATCGTCTTTAACAACATCACGTAATCCGCGGTATTGGAAGAAGCTGACCAGTGCACCGCGAATGAAATCGTAGCCGGTCGAGTTGTGACGATCAGCCAACAATTCAGCAAACCTAAAATTCAATCTTGTCAATGTCGACAACAATCGATACTGACCATTGATAAGCAGTCTCACGACAAATCTTCAAAGGAACCTGCTCGAATCGAGTATCGAGAGCATCCATTGAGGCCATCATGTTCATTCGTCCTTCGACAAGTCCAAGATAGGATGCGACAGCGTATTCAGTGACATCTATAAAATAAATAATTAGTAGATAGTTTAGTTGGTTCAAGATCTTACCGGCTTCTAATGAAATTCCCAAAAGTTCTTCGATTGTTCCAACACAACTTCTGCTAATTTCCAAAGCTTCTCGTTTCATTGTTTCGTATTGAGTCATCACGCTCTTTTTGACCAATGATGGTGGAATCTTAGCTAGCGGTTTAGTGGATTCGGTGCTGCTTGGTTGATCAAATGATTCAGTGAATTTCTCCATTGGACGTTCGGTCGTTTTCAAAGAGAAATCAGTGGTAGATTCCGACAATTGTTTATTCGAATGCTCTTCGGTGGAAAATTCGATAGTCGGTAACATAGTAGTTGCCTCAGTTTTTGCTTCAATGAGCTTCTCAGTCGATTTCTCCGGAGCAAATTCGGTCGATGACTCAGTTGATGCATCGGTAGAATGCTCAGCAAATTGTTGAGTGGATGTTTCAACCGATTTCTCGAATGAAGGTTCAGTTGTTTTGCTGAAGGATTCTGTCGACTCTACGGCCAAAATAGTTGACGATGACAGGGAACTTGGAGCTGGAGTTTGTTGTTCAGTTGAGTGTTCAACTGGTAAAACAGAAGGCGAGTGAGTGGCGTAGAAAACAGTCGACGGACGAATCGGTACGACAGTCGCTGATTTGATTGCTTGAGCAGAAAGAATAGGACGAATTGGCTTGTTGTGTTCAGAAGATGATTTGGACGATGCCGGAATTAGCAAAGCTCTACAAATAAAGAGAATAAAGCATTGGATTCGAATGAACAAAACTTACGCTGTCGGCGACACTACGCTTTTCTTCACAACCTCGACTTTCGGAGTTGACGCATAGTCTTGAGGTAAAGCAGCAACAAGTCCAAAGGCTAAAAGCGAAGCAAGACTTCTCAACGAAATCAATTTCATTTCGTTGGAAATCGATGTTTTTGCAAGAAAGAGAGCGACTTTCGTTTACCGTACAAGATATGGACGATAATGAGAAAAAAGGAAGACAGATGTTGCCCTTAAATAAGCAAACGGTTTGTTCGAGCAGCTTCGATAAGAGTCCTCCCACTTCGGCCATTACGCAAATGATCGAACGGATTTCAGAGATCAGTCGATGAGATCGGTAACTCAAAAAGACTTACGCATAACCTTGGTCTTTGTTTTCATGTAAAATCGTCAAAAAGCAACGGAAAAGCCTCGTAGACACTTGGCACAAAAGAACGCACAAAAGTGGAATTTACGATCTGCGTATATCAAGGTCGTGGTTTACAAATCTTAGACGTTGATCTCTAATCCACTAAGCAAAAACAAAGTCCAAAGTTTACAATAGATGCTTGAATTAACAGAGAACACTGTTTATTGACCAAATAGTTCTTTATCTATGCATCTTAAAGTTTGAATAAGAATGAATACGAAATCTAGGGTGTTGTTACTGTAGCCCCAGATCAAGTAACTTGAACAGTCGAGTTGTTTCTGTAGGCGAGAAAACAGTTAATGTCTTCTTCCTATTGGAAGTTTGATCAGTTAATTGAATTCCAAAATAATCGAATCCGAACACACACCTTCGAATAAGACGGAAGTTACCGTCAACGAATTTGGTCTTTAATTTCAAACGAGAACGTCGACTAACTAACTGAAACAAAGTCATTGCAACTAAAAAATCTCAACACTTACAGCCAAACGAAACAATCGTTCGCAAACTAGTTTGTATTCCAAAAGAACTTCCGATTTGGTTTGTTGAACATAAAATCCAATGAATTGAGACCACGCCAAATTGGTTAAACGTTTTCGTTTATTATGCATCGACTAACAACTAACAAACATCGAAGATGAAGACAAAGATTTCCGTAAAAGTCAGCTAATTACCAAAGTGAAGGGTTACAACGAGTGTTTAGCGAAACGTAGTTAGTTTTACGTTAAGTGAAAGCACGCCAATTTGCAGAAACGAACTCTCCCGCATGTTGTGTAATCTTTTCGATTAATTCAAATTGAGGAAAAATAACTACAAGATCTATACGAATAAGTGAGATGCCAAGAAACAACTACGATTCTTCTCTTTGTTTTAAATTGAGCAAAGCGGAATTTAAAGAATCGGCAAAATGACTTCTGTAACCGTCAGATACATCCGAAAGCAATTGCTGCATCGTTTCGTAATGACGTTGAGGCCAATTAGCATCAATCGCCGATTTCTCGTCCACAACATCGAAACGATCGGATACAACACGCCAACCACGAACTGTGAGCTCAACACAGGCTGTTCGATCTGAAAACGACGATTCATAACTCTGACTAAGTTCTCTTACAAACCCTCGAGTGTGTGCAGATTCGCGTAGAAGTTCGTTGGTCCCTGAGGAAGTTTGGTAGAACGTTGAAAATTCTTCACAAACGACTTCAATTCGCTTTCCGCGGCATTGACTTCCGCCGATAGTTGACGAGATTGTCTGAAAACCCTTTCTGTCAACATTATCGATTCGAAGAGCTTACACATCGTCCACTGAATTACTATTCATCTGAAGTTGACATTAGGACAACAAAAATGAGTTGGTTGTGTGAAAAATAGATCCCTTGGGTTTGTTACCTTATTAGTTTGTTTGATTCGAATCTAATGTCAAGATTTCAGTTTCAACGAATTTATTCGCAAACACAATTAAACGTTATTATTGAGCACATTTAACAGTCGATGTAATAAACCAGTAATTCCAAATGAAATCCCGACAATCGAAATTGAGCAAATGAGTTTCAGTTTTCGAAATGACCAACAAGAATAATATTCGGTATTTACAAACACAACTGAGAACCAAGAAACGATAACAAGGTTTACAACGGCGTTTTAACTAACTGACGATGATGAATGAGACCCGTCTTACAATGTCAAAAGATGAAGGGCAGTTAAAAATTTTGGCAAAGCATCCAATGAGCGAAGAAAAACAATTTTTAATTGGAAAACAAAAAGAGTCGGTTCTTGAAATGGAACCTACGATTAACATTTGGTCGATCTGCGAGCAATTGAACGACGTTGCATCACAGTTTGAAGGGAATCGAAAACGTTGAGAAGCCAGGGAGGTGATGGAGTGGTTGCGTCGCAAAAACGAAGTTTCTCTTCGATTGAAAAGCTTGCAATTCCTTGGGATGAAACCGTGTGAATGTAAACGATGTCGTGGTTTCGTTCCAACAGCACTTTCAATCGCGTATTGGTAAAATTAATCTAAAACTTCGAATGTACAATGAAAAGAGACGTAAAGTCAAGAGACTACAACAAAACATTCCAAACAGAAACCAATAAGAAAAATGGCTGTTATTCTTACCTGCATCGTTCCGTCGTTTATAAGAAAAACAATAGCTTCTTCTAATTTGATAACATCCATAATATAAGTTGCACGACACAGCTCGACCATAAGAAAGTCTTCAGGTTCGTCCAATGGTACTAGTGACGTCAACTCTTGATCCATATATGAACGAACGTATCGAGCGTTTTGAATTTTGGATTGGAACGCAGAACAAAGCAAAGTCGTTGAATCCCAAACGTTGTAACCACGATGTGTTTTTAGTGGATGATAAGTAAAAACATCGCAATCGCTGAACATAAAGATCAAAAACGTTATAAGATTTTGCGCTTACATTGTCGACAAGATCGAATCGTCGTTAAACAAAACCGAACAAACTCCATTTTGAAGTTGAGCGGCAAAACCAAATTTGTTTGAGTAGTCGACCTGACGAATTGAATTGCACTGATAATCGATTAGAACGTTTCTTACCCATTTGCAAACATAGACGTCAGGTAATGAACGATTGGAATGCATAAACCCATAATCTGAAATTTAAAATAATTCACGTTAGATTCGAAGTACAAACCGTGACAATCGTTCATTTTAAGCACAGATTGAATCAATCGATAGAACAAAGAGTACGTAGTCATGAGTTGATGTTCAGGATCCGGCGACGATCGATTGCTATTCAGATCGAATACACTCTAAAGTAAAAGAATGATAAGGATACTTAAACGTGATATTGTTTACTTGACATCTTGAAATGGATTTAACCGACGGCTCAACGATATTTCCATTACTAAAAGAAAGAATATAACATATAATTTAAGACAGGAAACACACCTGTCAGTTAAGAGATTACTCATTGATGAGCGACGAAAGGTTTGGAAAAGCGGATGAGCAATCATTTCGCGCATTGACATTCGACGAGTTGGTTCAACACACAAAACACTAAAGCAGTTTTCATACACTTCCACTAAATATCTTCTTTACCGTGAAATCCAATCTTTTGCTTTCGAACTGCCAGTAAAGTTGTATGGATAAACATAGTCAGATCGACAGATTTTTGCGTAGGTTCCACGAATCGAAGATGTTTGAAAGGGAGTGACTCCAGAAAGCATAAAGAAGAACGTGCAAGCAATCGCCCAATAGTCAGAGGCGTACGTATGACCACGATACATTATGATTTCGGGACTAACATAATTGGGAGTACCACAGACGGAACGTCGTCGACGCGATTCGTCCATAGTGCAAGCGAGACCGAAGTCCGCCAATTTGAGAGTAAAGTTATTGGATAGTAGAATGTTAGTCGGCTTAATGTCTCTATGCAAAATTTCGGGGACAGTGTGAATGAATTCAACAGCATTCAACAGCTGGCGAAGAAATCGGACGGCCTCGGCTTCAACGAGAACACAACCTGTAATAAACAAAAATGGAATATTTATCGATCTTCCCGTAGAACCCACCGTCCGAACGCTCAACAAAATCAGCCAGATTCCCATTTGGACAATATTCCAACAGCATACAGACGTCTCCTTCAACTGAATCAAAAGCCGAGAGCATGGAAACAACATTCGGATGTCGTACTCCACCACATAAGCGACCGTGAACTTCGACTTCGTTGCAAATTTTCGCAAAACGCTGTTCATCCTCTGCAGCACGACGAGAAAATCGTTTCAAAGCATAGCATCGAACCTGTGGATGAGTTTGATGTCGAGTACTAACCAGGTAACAGGTGGCAAATGCTCCCTAAAAAAAGTGCATTTTGTGTTATTTTCTTCAAGTCGTCTTGTTTGTTTTCGGTTATTCCAATGAGCAGATGCGGAAATGAACGCTCCACATTTGATGTTTGTTTGACCAAAGACAAATGCAAACAAGCATCTCTCGTCGCATATAACGACCTATGCCCTATGTAAATGTCATGTTCAAACCCCACGCTTTTCATTGAAGGCATTTCCCCCAGATCAGATTTGGACACTATGAAACGATCATTAAGATCCAAATAATAGTGTGTTTGTGCTCTTAACGCCTAATTGCGCTTATCGGAGAATAAATTAAGTGTAAAATCATTTGATTCGAAAACTCACTTTTCCCAAACGTTTAAGGACGTCGTAGGAGGTACCGGTTTGAAAGTCGACAACGTTTCTCGGAGACATTTCAACTTAAATAGCAAAATTACAAATGGCAATCTTGTGATCGTACAATTCGTCTGATGTTAATGCAAAGATGAAGACAAAAGGACGCAAATTGAATGCCACATTCGGTTTAGCAATTCAAGTTGTTCGCTGAAACTACGATAATAAGAATAATGGATGGAAATGAGCAAGAGTTTAGCTTGAATGCATAACATAAACGAGAAAAGAAACTCGTTGGCGGCGCGTAACAGAGATCCATTGACGGTTGAGCGGTGGCACGCGTTGAGGGATATACGCAGTGGTGCTCAGAAATCGGATCAATTTCATTATTCAATCCGAAGCGTTCGAGGTTGACGACAAACTTCCCAACCCATTTCGCTCATCCGTAGCCTCAATTCCCCAAGAAAATGTAATTGCAGCAAATGTCAACAAATTCGATTATAAATATAAGCAGGAATGACTGCAAAGTAACGGTCGTTGAAAGAGCCTTGACGATTCATCAACAAGTTTCCTTCTCCAAGGTCTTTTTCTCCTCTTCGCGGGTCATAAACTCGTGATTGCCAAGACGCGGAGAACACAAAAACAATCTGAAGAAAAACTGGCTGCTGATCGAAACAAAAGCAGTTCGATTCAATTGCCGTCGAGTTGAATCTGCACAGAAATCATTGATCTCAACCCTCTACGTTGCCAACAAACGCGTCCGCAAAATGGACGCAGTAGAATATGCGGAAAGGTCGAAAAGCGACCCGACGCATAGAAATGACTAGTGGACGTAAATTCACGTCTTTCAGTTCACATCCGCGCGGCGGTGGTTTCGGGCTACGGGTCAAGTGATTCCGCGAGTCCCCAATCAACCGTCCACTTTTCGAACAAGCGGGAAAAACCACAGAGAGCAAACGGATTGGATTGCGCGTTACGATTATCGCCCCACTCTCGACTCATTTCGCATGCGCAGATCATGTCATAGAGCGTAATTACACGTTTTTTCTTCGTTGCGTGCAAATTACAATCAACGGTCATCAGCTGCGCGTTACAAAAAGACTTGAAGAGACGTGTGTGCAGGAAACGGCAAAAGACGCGGATCGATTACAACAACCGGAATCTCTGCGTTTGATCGGGCGTCCGTTTTCAATTCAACAAAAAAATGCGAACACCGAAAAGAAACCGGAGAACAATTTGAACGGCGACGCGAAACAAGATCAAAGGAGCGGATTTTGCATCACTTGATTGCGCAGGTAAAATCGCTTCGGGGCTTATGTCCGGGAGTTAACTTAAATGGCGATCCAATGGAACAGTTTGTCCGACACCGCGATGCCCAAATACCATCGATTCGCCTCATAAACCGGCAGTTTGAGTAGAAGGACGGAGCTGAAGCGGGTAAATGAGTGGGGGTGACCTTGGAAATCGAATTTTCACTTCTCGCGCGGAAAGACGGACATCTGCTGCCGCTTAGCAGTCCATCAATTCTTTTCTGTGGCTTACAATCACGCAAAAAAGGAAGCAGATGTGCCGAAACATACGATCTTCGACAAAAGGGATCAAGTTAATTGATAGGAACTGTTCGGCCGATGGAATGAATGAATCGACCTACTTGCTCTTCTCGATCATTGTGCTGGTCGCGACGGTTTCTGACCAGTGATGTCTCAGCTCGTGTGCGTTTTGAGTTGTTGAGTTGGAACGAAACCAAATGGCGATTTTTGTTTGCGACCGAAGAGCGGCGGTTTTTATGGAATATCAAAGTCAATGGTTGAGGAAGTGGTCATTCACAGCTTGAAAAAAAAACGAACTTAAACAGCAGCTTTGAATTTACGACTGTGAACTCGCGGGAAACGGACGATCGTAAACACCACTCGATTGCTACCACAAAATTTTCTTCCCAACTGATTCATCGGCTCTTCTCGTCGTTAAGTTGTAATCGCGCTGCGAACCCGATAAGCAAAATTTTGGTGCAAGACATTTGCTTTCTGACTAATAAACTGAGAGGAAGAAGAGCGCTAATTGGCCATTAGATTCGTTGTTGCAACTCAAAAGAAACTGTTAAAACACAAAGAATATCATTTGAAGCACATAACTCACGGAACTGAGAATAAGATTGAACTCCCGCTGATCAGTCGTCTGATTCATGGTCTCGGAAGTTGGTAAACTTAACGGAGTTATTCACACACGTTCAACGGTTTTGCTCTGATTGTGAATCACCACGCTCGTGCAAAATGCGATTATGCAGCGATGAGCATTGCAGATGAGTCAAACGATTGATTCTGGCGATTCTCATTTTGGTCATTCTACCAACAATCAACTTCTGCTCTTGAAGAGTGGTTTAAAAAGTCCCAATTTGAAACCAAAAAATGACTGCAATTCGTCTTTCGAAGTGTAATTCTTCGATCGTGTAAGAGAATGAACTTATTCTCGACGATTTCAATAACACCAAGTGGTACCCCTCGTTTCCGACGCAAAATTGTAACCGTCAATGACATGAATTCTCATCATTTAAAAACTGTTAGAACGAGGGTGCGAGACAATTTTGTGTAATACAAAACTTATTCCTTTTGAATTACGTCATGATCTCATTTAGCTCCTGATTACGAGGTTTAGTTTTTCAGCGCTGTTGATGAACATCGATAACTAGCTACAAAATGTCGCAAAATGATGGTAATGTAAATGTTCCATGATTGAACTAAACGATCCATTTCGGGAAGATTTCAAAGTTTAACACCATCAACGAGTACTTCCCATCTCAACTAATGCGAAGAAACTGATCGGATCGACTTTCAACTAAACCGCATCATAAAAACCCCAAATTTTTAGAGTTTTCAATTAGTCCAGCTCTTGCTTCCATTTTGAATTTCAACAATCTCAAATTAACATCAAATCCGATCGAAGAAGCTCTGTAACATAATCTCAAATTTCGAAACGTACAAACTCTCGATTTATAGTTATTCTTATAGATTTGAATGACACTTTGAGTTCGCTAAACGATATAACTGTCGAGGAAAAGTAAAATTTAGCATCTTTGGACATTGACATTGCACACTATACTAGTACATGATTATCGATACAACTTTTCAAGAATGAAGACGATTCGAAGAACCAGTCATCGAATGACTTTCATTGTTCATGTTTGTGAAACACATGAATTAAGTAAAGATTGAAAGAAGATCGTTGTCAACAGCGAAAAGAACGTCGCGGAAAATTACCCGATATCAAGTTCAAAATGCTGGAGATGTTTTCATTTTTGCCTGATTGACAACTGTCTTTATTCTTTGTGTAATCCTTGCGACGTTTTCATGCAAAATGTCTTGAACAGTAAGCACAGCAAAGATCTGCGACTGTTGATGGATCAGTTTAACGAGAGTTCGATAAAAAGAACAAACGACCAACATCAACCAATTGTCCTGGCAAAGGATGAGCTTTTTAGCTGCTAGTTTCTCTAAACTGTTCATGCACGTGGTCCTATCAAGTGTTCACGAATTGAATGTTAAACGGTCGGTGGAAGATTTCAACGACATTTACAAGTCAAATTTCAATTCCTGAAGACAAATCGTGTCTATTTCAAACATTCCCTGAATCGTTCAATTTCGTCGGTGACCTCTTCTACCAGATCTTAAATCGAAGAAACAAAGTACGAAAGAAGTTAACATTCGACGAGTTTAACAAGAAGTATAAAGTTATAAAATTACATGGCATTTTGCAACCAGAAGGTAAAGCAAATCTAATTTGCTATACTTAATAAGCTTTTTTAAAGCCAGAGAACAGTCACCAATTGCTTCTATATCAAATGAATCGCTTGCTCCAGAAGTGAAACGAACCTCGGTTAACTCTAAATCTTTCACTCAATAGTTCAACAATGCAATCTTTTTTGGTTATTTCTCACGTCTTAATGACCATTCATTTACATTATTCTCTTGGCAAAATAATCGTTGTGTTCTCTTTTTTAATGTAAACTTGCAATTAAAATTCTTACAATAAACACATTACATTCGATGACTGATGGACGTCTGCGATGA
This sequence comes from Aphelenchoides besseyi, assembly GCA_024699855.1. Classification (NCBI taxonomy): domain Eukaryota; kingdom Metazoa; phylum Nematoda; class Chromadorea; order Rhabditida; family Aphelenchoididae; genus Aphelenchoides; species Aphelenchoides besseyi. Next base: position 68,525 of record JAMPIQ010000006.1, on the reverse strand, counting down.
GGAAACGATTTGCGAATTCTTTAGAAGATGGGCCCCCCAGCGATGGGTGACTTTTTGAATCCAAAAATTCGCCGTCTCGACAAGAAGAGAGCCGGGGGGTTTTATAGTAGGAGCTGACTCTTGTCAGGCATTTAACACTCATCGGCATGTTTCTGCCTCAGTTCCTAATTGATCAGTAGTAGTAGTATAGTCTGTGGCTCTATCCAGCCATATTATATTAGTAGTAGACGATAGTCTTAAGGTGTGATGAACAACAAATCCAAGCTTCTCCGTTGCTGACGCTGTCAGTTGCGTATGAACGATAGATGGAGTGATGGGGTCGCCGTGGGCCGCCAATGCGAAGGCGAACCGAAATGACGAGACTCTCGACTCGACACGACCATCGAAGTCTTCATTTTTACCGCTGGGAAGAACGCGTTTTGGAGGACAAACTCTCGTCGTCGCTAACGGCTCTTCATTCTCCCGTTATTCTGTTTATACGCTCGTTTCTTTAGTCGGGAGTGAAAAGAAAGAAATGAGAAAAAATTTAAATTTACCGCAAATAAAACGTTCAAAGCTCTTATCATTAACATCGTGATAACAACATTCAATCCTTTTTATATAAAATGAGATTTCTATTTGTTGATATGCCAATTTCTACGCGCAGAAAGACCAATGGTCAAGCCTGTCAATAGAAGTCTTGAGTGTATCAGAAGAAAAAGTCACGATAAGATTCGAAAATGAATTAAAACGTAGAAAGTAAACGATTTGCAGTAAAACAACTGGAATGGCCAAACAAGTGACCAGCAGACATCGAAATCTCGTGATCCCGAACTCAGAGTCGAAAGGAGATAACTAATGATCGAGCCGGTCATTAGTTTTATGTTTGACACTACGATTTTTCTCCCCAAAATAGACCTTAAACTCAATTTTGCTGTTGGTGTTTTGCTCGTACGTTCGCCCACACCTTCAACTTTCATTTCACCACTAAATTTTTATGCAGAAAGAAATTCAATTTCCGTCAGTTTGGCACCATGAGTTCAGCAATTGAGTGAATAAAGAAACTTGTTCAATCGATTCAAGTCTCCAATCTCATTTCGTTTTCTGGACTTCGAATATGACCACTCAAACCTCCGACTTTTGAACTCGAGAGCGTAATTGCCGGATGTCGTGTGCAGTTCACGTTCGATAGTCGACTGAAACTGACAACTTGTTTTCTACTTAAACTTTTCGTTTGCTTGTCGGCAACATTAGTTACAGTTATGACTTTTGATTCAACAAACTTTCGGACAAACATGCACGGAAACAGGAATCTTTTGACATTCCTCTTGAGTTTTGATGTTTTGCATGCACTTGAATACGAATGACTTGCGGACGTAATTTGCTCATCTTTGAAACTTAAACTCACTTGAGTTGTTCAAATCAACTTTCTAATTGCAATCTTCGAAATCGATCGTTCACACTGCAATTCTGCTACTTGAGACGAAAAGTTTTATTGTTTGCGTTTCTCATTTGGCGGCCCGTTATTCTTTTAATGAATTATTTCTCTGTCGAGGCACAGTCATGCGTTCAAGTTATAGGATCACTGACTCCGGTTTGCCAATTGTGCGAATTGATACTCGGACTCCGTAAAGACGGCAGTTATTTGCGCGAATTCTTTCAACTATTGGGTGTTCGTTTGAATTAGAAATCAATGTTGTTGCCATAGAAAAAGACCTAATCTCTGAAGGGCTTCGTAGCGATATCTCAGGTCTTATCCAATCAGCTGTCATGTTAGTTTCTCATGATAGTCGCCTATTAATTTATCGTTTGCGTCACGACTAACCCTCACAGAAAAACCAAATCGTCGAATCGACAAACATGAGACTTTAACCGTAGAACAGGTGTCAATCACTTCGTGTTCTGGCTACCCAATAACTTGTTTTTTAAACGTTTACGTATGATAACTATCGAAATTTCTGTCAAGCAAGTGGTCTATTTGCTAACATGTACGAAACACGTTATCGCCATCTTATATTGAGTACACGTGTTTATTTATTAAACCTCGATGTCTTACTTTTGATGGAGTCTCGAGTTACATGCTACGATTTGAATCGACATGGAACTATCGATTTTTGCTTTATAGTCTATTCAGCAGGTCGAAGGATTCAGTTGCTTGTTAGACAACAGTCTTCGATTTGTTTTGCCCGTTAAATGTCGAGTAGAAAGACGGAAATCGTAGATTAACCAACTTGCTAGTTTCCGGTTTCTTCGTTCTCTCAGCTTTTTATGTATTAATCATTTACAAAACATTAGTGCTTTATGTTGGATTTAATCTTTTGGAGACCCTAGTGTGTCATCTTAAAAAAAGCTGAAAAGTTTTGTCAGATCCCCAACTTCTATTGTTTGTCTTCCTTGTAGGCGTAATTAAAAATCCGATTACTTCAATTTCTAGCGTGTGGCTGGAAGTCAGGTACCGCCAAGTTTGTTAGCTTATTGTATGCTTATTGAAACTTGTCAGTCTTTTTCTTTTGACCCACGCAATTTCTAACCTTAATTCTCGTTGTCAGTTGTTTTGGAGCACTTTTTTTGCTCATGAGCCACGAACCAAAACCTTCGGCAAATATTTCTCAAACAATCACTGCTCATGAGTCGAAAACACGAGGAAACGAGAGCCGACGGATTACCGTTCAAAGTGCCGAGTAGTGGGAATTCTCGTGAAATTTGAAACGGTTTGTCGTTCTGATGAGAAGTGGGTTTCTTGGAGTACTTTTTCGAAACCAAATGTTTACATCAAATGAGTAAATTAAACCCCAACGTTGTTTTGATTGAGTGCGATTATTGGCGTGTTATTTGTGACTTGAAGCATCTTCAACTCCTCGTCTTAGTTTAAAGATTTGAATGCACATTTCGAATTGTGTTTTCGATTTGTCTTCGAACTTCACGCTTCGTAGCCACATATCTGTAACGAGCTCAGATTCTGTTTACTGAAGCAGAATGCTTCAAATGAACCGTATTATCTCGTTGAGTTCGAGTTCCATCTAAACTGCAGACCATTGGGCTATTCACTAGCCAACTGGTTGTCTTTTGTGTTCGTGGACTAAACGTCTCGGTTCCCATCGACATAAAAAAATTAGCGAATAAACTCAAAAGTGTTTCGCATTTCTGTGATTTGCAATTTAGATTGCGAAGATGAACGCGAACAGATTTTAACAGAAAAGGAATCTGTTGAATGGTCGAAACAATCTTACGGCCATGTGCGCAATTCAGGAAACAGACGTTTCTCCGAAAAAACACTTGAAATTGACGACAATAAAAGTTAGACGTTGAATTCGCTGTAAATAAAATTTTGACGTCAACAAAAAATTGTTTACAATGCAGCTCCTATGAAGCTGTCCGTTGAGCTATGACCTTAAATTTGATTAATGAAAAGCAAACCAAAAGTTTACGTTCGACAAGTTCACTCGAACTGAGCTCGTGATTACCGTATCGATGTTTGTTCGCTTCGTTTTCTTTCGCTCACGTATTCAAAGCCATTAAGTGTTTCAGTTGTTCAAGTCCCGCGCTGAAGTTGATGCAAATTTGGATCTCCTGCTAAATTTAGACACCTCGAGTCCTCTTCTCTTGTTGTCGTCGAACGAAATCCCTGTTTAGAATTGCGGCGGCACTTCTCGCTTCCGCGTTGCATCCATTCCGCCGCTTTTAATGGCCGTCGATGTGCGTGTTTGAAGTCGTGGAACGGTAAAAGTCGAGAGGCGATGAAACGCGTTGATTTACGTTCCTGCTTCCCGCTCGTTGTCGTGTCCCGTAAATCCAATTGCCGAAATGGCAGAAATGTCCGCGAGAACCCCAACAATGAGGGGGTCATGCCGTTCGTTCGATACACACGAAAAAACTCCTCTGTCGTGCTCCAGTGTTCTCAAATTTACGGTACTCACGTTAGTCTGTGGTCTTTAGAAATCGTCAATAACAACTTGTTTCCATTCAACTAAAACAGAAGAAAATCACATCGATTACACTCGCAAAGTACAGAAACACAAAGTTTGATTGTTCGAAATCGTTCTGTTCGATTACACTGCTGACGAGAAAGAGGAAATCTGCTTGTTTACGTGATTTAACTCTCGACTTCTTCATACCCGCCTTTTTCGAAGATGCCAGACGAAACGACCGAAGACACGCCCCGTTATCAACAGTCGGATGTCCGCACTACAACTTTCAATTCATCGCTGTCAACAACTGAGCCGTCAGTTGTGTCCACTTTTTCCGCTCATCTTCCAAATCAGAATCTAACGCCGTCGAGGGACGATCATCGCGCATCTACGAGTCGTTTGCGCTCCTCTTCACCTCGTCCTCGATCACCGTTAGCCCGTGGCAATCAATTCACCTCTTCGGCTTCTTGTCGTCCATCACATTGGCAAAATTTCGGTCGACCCATTGAGTCGACTCGAAGCGTATCTGGTGGCAGTGTAAGTTCTTTCTCCAAAAACAAACGACTTCAAAGGCTCAATCTTGAGTTTTATTTCTGAAAAAATATCTCGAAAAGTTTGCGATTGACATGCGGAGATTAAAATTCTCCAACTCAAAAACCTTTGACAAGCAAAAGTACTTACTCGGCACTTCAGTTTTATTGCCGTTCGTTTTCTGAGCTTCAAACTCTCGATTGAATTCTTCAACTTTTGCTGCAAACCATTCATTAAGAATGTCCATCGACGAAGTGAGTAACATAAAGTTTGGAAGCGTTGTTCAGTACAAAATGCACATAGACTAATTGCTCTAAGGCGCACTTTCTAGTCGAGATTTTGAGTTCAAGATTAAGGAGGAAACAGCAAATTTGCTTGCTGAGACGGACCTCCGGTTATGTCCTGAGCAATTAATTCTGTCGTTAATAATCACAAGACTTCAAAGACCGTCCATGTCACGCAATTTCGGTTTACATGAACTGATCATTGTGTTATGTTGCTTTTAATTTGGTTCCACGACAAACTATAACGACAACCCACAATCATAATTCCACTTGTTTTCAGTTTCATCGTCGTCGTTTGCCACCTTCTACGTTGAGCGAACACAAACAGAACGGAACTCTAAACACAACCGCTTCAACAGCCAACACTGCGCCTTGTTCGCCCACCGATCCAACGCAGAAAACTTCACAAAGTTGGATGTTTTTGTCTCACCCTCCACCAACGAAATCGCTGTCAAGATCGGTCGCCAACTCGACAACTTCGATTAACGGCAGCAATAAAAACGTCATAGAAAACGATGTAGTGAGTGAGGTTCTGAATTTGAATGTTGGCGGAACTGTCTATCGACTTCGAAGCTCGACTCTTCGTCGCAGTTGTCCCGATTCCCGACTTTCGCATTTTGGTTCTCAAACTCACGAACATCGTTTACGACTTTGCGACGCGTATTTTGCGGTTTGTTTGTTGGAATATCGGTTATGAGCTCTGAAGATTTAGAACACGAATGAATACTTCTTCGAGCGCTCGGCGACCTTGTTCGACTCCATTTACAAATTCTACGTTGGAGGCCAACTTCATCGGTAACTTTCATTTCTAAACCAATTTCGACTCAATCGATTTCATTTTGCTTTAAATTTTCACGTTCAAAAGCGTAGCATTGACATCAGTGAAGATAAACAATGGTCGCATGTGAAGGATAGATTAACGACTAAAGATTTTGATTGATTAGACTATTGAATTGATCACTAGTATGCTTTAGGCCACTGGACGTTTGTGAGCAAGAGTTCATTGGAGAATTGCAATTTTGGCGCATTTCTGATTCGCTGATTGCCACATGTTGCCAACCGCAATACGAGCCGATGTAAGTTCGAAGCACGAGTTTCTCTTTTTATGTTACAAAACGACCATCTGCTGTCATTTGCGAGTTAAAAGGTCGAAGACTAAAAGAGTAAATTGGCTGTTGACAGAATCAAGCATGTAATTATGGCTTGTCGTGCATTCCTATCAGATGTGCGGTCAAGTACATAGTTCATATAGAGAAAGCATTGTTCGTTGTCAGCTGTTTTGTCAAATCACTTGAATACTTTCTTTTCTCACGTTAAAAAGCACCACCTACTCTCGAGATTAAATCGATCAGAAGCAGTGACGTAAACATTAAAACGCATTGTTTTCAAATTTTAAGACCCACAATTGTGACAATCGAAGAAGTTAAACTAAAAAATAAAATGAACAGGTTAAAGAACTTTGGATTTCAGCGACGAATCAACTGACGGCTTAAATATCAACAAAAAGCGAGAAGTCGATGAAACGTTTAAGGAGCGATTACATCGTTTCATTGAGGGTGATAATACGAAGGCATCGGCCTTCTTTTCTTTTATTTCTATTGTTTTCGTGTTGATCTCCGTGTTTGGTCTTGTACTCGGATCTATCGAAGAGTTTCAAATACCGTATGAACGAGTCGGTAACCAAACTTTAGTTGTACACAATGTATCCAAAGGTAAAAAGCAAGTGTCGACTTATGTTCATCGTGAATTTAAAGCAAACACACCTAAAGGAGTTACATGGGAACCGCATTACGCGTTTGCCTACTTGGAAACAGTTTGTATCGCTTGGTTCACGTTGGAATATGCGCTTCGATGGTGTGCCAATCCGAGTCGTTTGGTTTTCATGTGCGGGATCTTGAATATCGTTGATCTTACCGCAATTTTACCCTATTACTTGGAATTGTTTTTGAGTCTCGGTGGTTTTGATGTTGACAGTTTGAGTGATATCAAAGGAGCTTTTTTGGTTGTTCGAATTCTCAGAGTTCTACGTGTCGTTCGTATCCTGAAATTGTCACGGTTTGTTTTGTTCTTTCACAAAAGTTAATTATTTTGTTCAGCTATTCCACCGGAATGCAAACATTCGCTCTTACATTAAGATCAAGTGCTCGACAGCTCGGAATGATGGGTACGGATTGAATGCTCTAGAAGTTGAGTTATCACAATTTTTAGGAATGGTGCTTTTTACTGGAGTTATCTTCTTCAGTACGTTGTTGTATTTCGTCGAGAAGGACGAGCCCGAAACACCATTTAATTCGATTCCGACAGCATTTTGGTGGGCGATAGTTACAATGTCGACGGTCGGTTACGGTGATCAGATTCCAAAAACAACACTCGGAAAAGTGATTGCAAGTGGAGCTATTCTTAGTGGTGTTCTCGTGTTGGCATTGCCCATCACAATCATAGTCGATAATTTTATGCGAGGTACCATTTCTTGTATTCTATTGCAAGTTTTAAACCTTTTATTCTAGTGTCTGGAAGTCTTCAATCTCGACCAGCGGTGAAAAGAGCGCCGGGACAGATTTCCGTGGATCAACCGTCCATACCGCCAAGTCCAGTTAATGGTTCAACTAATGCATTATCCGCAGAAAATAATGAGAAAACACAGTTAACAGCTTAAATGTTGAATAGACGACTTGTCATTACATAATTGGTGCTTCAAATCTATGATGAAGGACCAGCGTATCAGTTCTTAAGCATTCCACTAATATTACACTTCTTAACTAGTTCATTACTCTGTGATCTCAAATATCCGCGATTATTTACACTACTTTTTCATATTTTCGTTGTAGAATAAATCAATCCACCGGATTAACGTTATCGTCAAAATTTCCATCAAATCAGTGAGCATAAGCTAAGTGTATTGGAAACGGATTTGAGCGTGTAACCGGTTTATTGTTTTCAGAGATAAAAAGAGTCTATGGCATTGACAGGTTTGAGCATCTCGTTGAAGTGGCAAATTAGATTGTTAATTCGCCAACAATATGCGAGCCGTGATTTATATGAAATTCTAGTTGACTACCACGCAGCTCCCAAACAAGAGTGAAGTAGAATGAGCTGTTGATACCAACAATCATATATCTAAAACATCGGTCATTAATGCATTTTGTTTGAAGGTCGTTGTTTTGAAATTGCAATACACTTACTCGGCGATCGAAAATAGAGCGTAAGCTAAAAACAACCAATTAGTTGCCAAATTTCTGTACATTCGCTTACCAGTCGCATTACAATAACAAACGTAAATAAGATACGAGAAACCCGTGGAAATAGAAAGCGGATAAACGATGAGGAAAAGAATGCATTTCGTGTAGAAAGTTTTGTCGTGCTGAAAACGAAGTGAACAACAGAAGCATTGCATTTCGAACTTACATGTTTGGTTAGCTGTCGAATACCGGAGTAGTGCTGAAGAATGGCGTTGAAGAGCATGTTGAAGTTCAAGCAAATAATCCAAATAGCATAGCAAAGTGCGTGAATGGCTAAACAAACTATCTGGTGAATCAGTGATTGTACTTACAAAAACAACTTTCAATGTCAATCACTGAAACCATAATTAAACCCAACGCTTCGGCAACAAGTAATCGCATATGCAATTTGACTATTTTTGGAAACCACGGCATCAGTTTAAACGTCGATTGACCATATGTGTACTGACTTTTATAGGCCTGAATCACTTTTGTTATAATCGGATCATCACTCGACAAGCTTACCAATCCATACAACATTCGAGCTGGCATATGTAGAGCCAAAACTGTTAGCCAGATGTATTTTTGTGGTTTCCAAACTCCGATTGAATAGGAAACTGGAGGAAAAGGACTGAAATAGAACTAGTAGACTTCTGATCTTAATCACATTACCTTTTAACTTCTTCGCAGTTTGTTGACGTAAAGTTCATCACACGATCAAGTTGAAATACGTACGTGTAGAAAATGCAAATATAACAACCGATACCCGGCAATAGAGCGCCCAACAAACATAAAGTTCGAATTTTCATTCGACCTTCTGGTTTTCTTTGCGATGAGGTTGTTGATGCGGGAGCGGTGTTCGAAATGACCGAGGTAGCCGGAGATATAGGCACTTCTTTTCGCGGCCAATCCTCACTGTAAGTTGAGCCTTTGGTCGAGAAGTCAGATGGAGTGATCGAAGAGGATGAATCAGCTACGGATTCCATTGATCCGCTGGTTGTTGGCGATAAACGCGAAGGGGTTCGATTCGTTGGCGAGTTTGGCGGTTCGGGCGAACTTGAAATATGGACAGTGAACGGCAATTCATTTGCATCACTGGTACTTGGAGCCGACGAATCGGGGTTCATATCGAGGAGCTGAAGATTGTTATTCTCGGTAAACTTTCAAAACGATTCTTAAGATTAAACGAAGTTCAAGGATTTGCGCAACAATTCGAATTTTAAAATTAGAACACGAACGGCGATCATAAAGAATCTCATTTCTATTTCCTGTCACAAATCAGGGAAGTTACAAAAAGTGTAAACCTGTCGATTTGGTTTCGGAATCGATCGGTCAACACGCATCGTGCAACCATGTTATTGCATACTACCCGTTGTCTTTCTTTGTACTTTATGTACTCAGATCAACTCTGGGCGCCTATCGATATTGCTGCAACTACGTGGCCTTCAAAATAACGAAAAAGGTGATCGTTACTTTCAGTAAAACTCATAAGAACTGGTTCTACGGTTTTTGAAAAGGTAATTGTCGTTGGTTGGTCTTCGATTTGTAGACCAGAGGGTGTCGATTTCCAAAGAAAAAATAAGGACGAAAACAACGATGAAGATATTTTTCAAACAAACTAACGAACCAAACAGTACAGAACGGCAAATTTGTTCAGTTCGATGTAACAATTTAAAGCGCAATTTAGAGGAAACGAATCACTTACGGTCGAGTTGAAGGTAAATACCGAGAAAACGGTTGCGACCGACTAATGATCAAGACCAAGCTTCGATATCATGAAATTTTCTTGGAACAAGACTTCAATTTGTTTGAACCGCTGATACGAACTTCAACGAGATTGCCCCACCCCTTTTTCCTTTCGCCCGAGGCCATTTAAGGCGTGAGCTAATTGGCGAGATTCGAAAAGCAGGTCGACAATACAAATGAGGTGAGTACTCGATTGTAGAGTTCCCGTTGGAAAGCGTGAATCGATTGAGACAAAAGAGGGTTCATAAAAAGTTTGATCCAAAATTATCTTTTTGTTGTCGCTCATCCCAAGTTTTTATCAGCGAAAGAAATTCCGATCGAAGTCATGACTTTTGATTGCGCGACGCCTCAGGCATCGATGGTTGAGAGTGAATACCTGTTCAGGTAGTAGGCAGAAAGCGGAAGATGGATGAGCAGTCACTAAGATCAATAGGAAATTAGCGCGTGGATGAGAAAACCGAGTTGATGTGCACTCGGACGTTGTGATGGGAACAAGTTTGTGCAATTGAAACATCAGAAGTTGGCTACGTGCCAAAATCAATGCAAAAAAGGTAGAGATTACTGTTGGAAGATAAACATCCGACTTGATCGTTGCGCTGAAGTTTGTATTCAGAGGTATTTTTGTTCCACTTTTTTATCGACACGTTTGTTGGAGTTTTGAAAAGAAGGGCGGAACGTTGAATTTGTTGTCAACAATCAGCTTTGTCGTCTTCGGGGTTATCAGCCGAAGCGAAAGTGGAACTTGAAAGCCTACAAAGACGAACGTGTTGCGCAAATCCACGCAGTCGATGAAATAGGACGAGATTGGAATTCCAATTCGCGAATCTTCGAATTCGTTCGAGTCGGCAATTAGGTAACCGAAAACGAGAGCTCGCGATTCCGATGCACGTAATCCACAAAAACTTTTGACGAAACACGCGCTCGTGTTCCACCGACGAAGAGATGAGTTGACGTGAAGTTTGGATGTCGGTTGGCTCACCGTCGATTAATTCAGCTGCGGCGTTCCGCTCCTGCGTGTCATTTGCGCTTCGTGAGATTTCGAGCGAATTGTTGGCGGATGAGCAAACGCAGTGGATTTGCGCGAGTGCCGAAAATGAAGAAACCGGTTAACGTGATTCCGTATTAACAGTTCAAAAGAAAACTGAACGGTCACTCGAAAATGTCGATTTACTTTCAAGAGCAACTTTAAAGTACAACAAAACATAAGGATATGAGAAAACAGTTGATTAATTGATAGGTGCGATTAGACCGCTTCGACGTCTCTCCAAATATCGTTCTCGGGCAGCTTCGATGTCGGCTTCAGTGTTCCGCTGTTTGAGTATTGCTCGAATTTTGTCCATTCGACTAACTTGCGGTTTCACAACTTTTTCGACCAATGGCACTTTCTCGGTCAATAATTCTTTTTCGACCACTGGTTTCTTCTCAACTTCTGGCTTCTTCTCAACCTCTGGATTCTTCTCGACCACTTCTTTCTTTTCAACTACAGGTTCTTCCTCGACCGATGGTTCTTTCTTTACTTCAGGGTCTTCGGTGATTTTGGCTCCAGCAAATCGATCTTGAACTCGATCTTCCAAAAGACGTTTGTTGAAGTTCTCTCGCCACATCTTTTGATTCTGCACTTTTGTGCGCTCTAAATACAAAGTAAAAGTTTAAAAAACAGAATTTACCGTCGATTTCATCGGATGCTTCCAGCTCTTTCCGAAATTTTACGGTTTCTTCCAACTGTTTTCGATACGCTGAGGTAATGAAAACATCCTTGCCTTTGAATTCATCGCCTTCAGCTACTCGTTCTTTCTCCTGTTTCCGTTCGTCGCGCAGCAGCTGCTCCAAATCTCGTTTCTTTTTGGCTTCCATGAACCTATCGATGTACTTTGCCTAAAACCGAATATGTTCAGTGAATTAAAGATTACTCACCGATCTATCAACGTTTTTTTTCTTTTCCGTTTCACCAGCACCTTTCTTATTCTTTGCCATGGAATCATAGACTTCATCGTATGCGTAGGCATTCGGATCGTCTTCTAACACCCGTTCCACGGCTCGTTGTTCTCGTGCCTTCAGTCCTCCATATTTGGTGTCGAACCGTTGAGTTTTCGAAGTCTGAGCCGTTTCGTCTTCGTCGGATTCCTCGCCAAACACATCCGCAATGTTCGTACTCGATCGTTTGGGTTCGACTTTTCTCAACGACAACAAAACTCCTCTCCTACAACAAGAAGTTAAATGTGCTTGAAAACCAACTTACTTCTTGAAAACATCCTTTGATTCGGCCATTTTATTGAATCCACTGAGGTTATTTCCTAACAATCGAAATGCTAAAGAGTTGAAAAGAAGTGAAAAGTGTTCGAAAGAAAAAGTTGACTCAGATTGTTACAAGCGACTTGTAGAAGGATTGTAAATTGGTATCAAGATGACAGATGAAGCGAATGCTCCAGGCTGTAATCATGAAACAGAAAATATGTCCGTGTATGAGGCAAATATCCCGAAACTGAAAGCGATCTTATTCTCAGAATTCGACAATGAAATTGGGCGTGTGTTGAAGTATCAGGTTTGTCCAACAGATTTCATTCTTTTTGATCGTTTCTTAGATACCACATGAGGTTGTGGACAAAAAGCAATTCGACTACTTGTCGGCAACAACCATTCCGTCGGAAGAATGGCGTGATCGTTTGATTCGACTGAACATTTTTGACATCAAATTAATCGGCTATCCGGTTGGTATTCGAAATGAAAAGTATCATCGGGAAATGTACATATTCAACATGTGTTTTATTGTTGACAAGGCCGACGAACGTGATGATTCGGTTTACGAGCCGGTGGTTCAGAAGCTGAGCGAGTACTTGGTTAATTTGGAACGTGAAGAAAACTTCTTGTCGAACAGAAAAAACGAACTACCGAACATTATGCTCACGATCTTTAACGACTTGAATTCAACTGGTGAATGTGTTTTGTCCGTGACGCCCGAAACAACCTTCTATCTGAAAGTTTGTCCGTCAACTGTCGATAATTCGCTTGAAATTGAACTAATCAATCAGTACATGGTCCCGGTTTTTGTTCGTCAACCTCCACCTACGACCGCTGCTGAGTTGAGCAAAATGGACGTTTTGTCGCAGAAAGTGAGTTCCAAAGTCGTACTTTTCATTTCGTTCTTAGGTTTGTCCTTACATCAATGGAATTTCATGCATTAGAGATATCGCTGCGAATGTTCAAATTGATGTTGGATTAGTCGGAAGATGCATGAGAAATCTTCATCACACCGGTTGTATCACTTTTCTGCCCATTTTTCTGTACAGCAATCAGTACGTTGTTAAACCGGGTGTACGATCGTTGTTATGTCATGATTCCGTCGCACAGGTTTTCAAACGCTGCTTTAACATTAACTCTTCTGTTCGTTTAGAAATGTATCAACTTTATTCGTTACGATTCAACTCAATCACTGCCCATTAAAACGGATGTATTTCGACTTTACACCTCGTTGACTGTGAGTTACATTCGCAACAACCAATTCAGATTCGTATTTTAGCCGGGAATTACGTTTGGAAGTTGGTGTAAAGAGAAAGAACCGCGAAAGTATAACATCGATGAACGTCGTTTTATTCAATTCGGAGTTCATTTCGATTTCGTTCAAGTTGCTCGACCGTATGCTTTCACACAAGAACGAACTCCATTGTAAGTTTTACTTCAATAACAACTACAAACACATTTCCAAGGCACTCCGGAACGAAACGTGGAACTTTGGAAGACGAATTGGACGGCCAAGAGAAAGCTGAAGCTTATGAAGTGGCTGAAGATGAACGATCGGTTGACGAACTTTCAGTTCAAATTTCTGTTTCACCGTTCAAAATTCTAAAAAAATTGGATCGACTGTGTACGCCGAGTATCATCTATCGTTGATGCACAATGAAAAAAACACTCGGATCGTTTTGTATCTTCCATATTTCTACATAAACAGCGTTTCAATACGATCGATTGGGTTGTTGCGAACTAAAAAGTTTGCGCTTTTATTTCACAGAGTAGAAAAGATCAATCGTTTTTACAAAATAGACAAGATGTGAGAGGGGATTTGAGATCTCAATCGTCGTCAATCATTATGACGTCGATGTTCGGTTCTTCTTTTTCGTACAGGTCAAATCGCCGTATTACTTCAGTAACTTCTTCCAAGTCGTATCGTACTTTCTCGCGAGCATAGAAAATCTGACAGTCTTTGGCCGTACATTGCACTTCATTGGTGAAGTTTTTAACACAATTCTGACATTCGGACCACAGACGAGCAAAACGCTGTTGAGTGTCGCGAAGATCGAACATCTAAGGTTGAAGGAATAAAAAGAACTGTGAATAGCCTTACCTTCTTGGTGTAAACTTGACCGAATTCTGAAGTACATTTCTTGCACAATGGGGGCGCTGGAAATCCGTAGACTTTGCGTTTACAATTAAAACATGTGTGAACGTCTTTCATATAGGAACCAATGCCAACAGTCTTGGAGATCGGTGTCAAATGTTTACGAGCATGTTTTCCGGCTGCAGATTACAGAATTTGCTGAGATCAAAAGTCAAACCCACTTGTTAGGATCTCTTCGGCTTTTTCGTTAGTTACCGGATTCAACAAACGCACCAATGGATTCAGCAGTTGATGGCGAAAATAATAATCGTAATCGATAGGAATTTTGTTCGCAATCACGTAACTCGGATCTTCGGCTTTGTCCGCAGCCAAAGTCTTGTCAGCACGTTTCACAAAAACAAATGGAACACGATCTCCAAGTTGTGGCGCTGTGGCGGGATCACGTTTTTGAAGAAGTTGAGCTACCGATGCGTGTGGTTGATCGTTTCTGTATTGCTAAACTCAAAACAAACTAACAATCAACGAAAAAAACTAACCGAATTTGTCTTTCGAAGTTCTTTCGAGATGATCAGTTGACTGATGTCGATTTTGCTTTGATTCAAATCGGCAATAATCTTTTTGGCATAAGATACTGCGCCTTCAGGATCCCTATGATCTCACTCGTAATCGAACAACAGAAGCATCTTTACCGTTTCAACAACATCAAATCCATGCATTGAGACATGACATTTCCAATCAATGGACAGTTATCTCGCCGAATCGTTTCCAATCCTTTGGTTTCGATTTTGTCCGGGACGTCTGAACTACTTGTATAACATACACCCGCATAACGTTTCTTTTGGATTAACAAGTAGGGATCATAAACCTTAAGAACGATATTATCTGACTTCTGGTTAGAAACTAACTTTCTCAAATTTCAATTCTATTGGACGTTTACAGTTTGAACTAATGAATTGGGCTATTTCTTTTCCGACTTCTATTGCGGTCCCAACGTCCGTTACATCGAAATCAACCATAACGGAATCCGTGTCTCCATACAAAACACAAAAGTTTCTACGACTGTAGGATTCTGTTTCGCTATTAGCTAAAACAGCAAATGGAAATAAGAACAGGAGTTTAAGTAATTACTCTCAATGAGTTCTTTTGTTCTCTCCAGAATCCAACGACCGAACGAAGTGATCGCCTGACATAGTTCTCGATTGTAAAGCTTTCCACTAGTGGCACCGGTGAAACCGTAGATTGAATTTGCCGAAATCTTCAACGCCAACTGGCGTCCATTCAAAACCATCTTTCTGAACTGGTAAGATTAGAAGTGAAATGATTGCCCAACTGGCCTTAATGGATCAGTAGTTTCGCTCAGTTCTTTTTTTGCTTGTTTTCGTGCCGATAGAAGATCGTGCATAATTTGAGGCAACAGTCCATGTTTACGTTTTGGTGTAGCGAAAAAATCTCCTGATGGAGCGCGAATATAATCAACATCTTGAACATAACTGAGGCATATAAGACGCTCGTTGATAAACAACTTACTCGTCCGGTAAGTTTTGAATCAAAGTTGTGTAGCAAAGATTGTAAGCGATCATTATCGTCGGGTACAATGAAGCAAAATCCAATGTGACAATTGGGCGAGGATAGTAACCTCGTCGCGGTTCGAATACCAAACCTCCTTCACATGGTACGTCTTCTTCACCTGATCGTTTGATAGATGGAAACAGATAATTCAACGATTTGGCCTGCAAATTCAAATTCAATTTGTTCATTAATTGAAACAAACTTTGCGTAACAATTGAAATACGATTCGAACTTGTTGTCCTTGAGTTATCAACAAATTGAGTGGAACACCGGTCACTCGTGCCATTTCCACGTTATTTATAATGACCATAAGATGATTCAACAACTTCAACGGCAATTCTGCATCTTTCAAACAATAAGAAGCTAAACGACGTCGATCATTAGCTGTACCTTGCTAAAGAGAATTTAAAGCACAATAACAATCAACGTACTTACGTGCATGTTCGTAATGTTCTTGTATTCCACATCTTCTTTTCGCTCTCCCAAAAAATGATAACTCACGTTGTTCAGCGTATAACTGCGAAGTGTGTGCTCACGACGAATGGCCTAAAAGGCTTGGAATTGAAGACGAATTTGAGAAATAGTACCAACCCAATAGGTATCCAAAACTACACGACCGTTGATTCGAACTTGTTTGTAAGTTCGAGATCCTTTTTCTTTCGAAGTTTTCTGAACATCACGAACAACACAGGGAGAATTGGAAGTACGACTAATGATACGAAGTACGTAGTTCCGAATGCTCTCATTTCGCAAACACTTCAATCGTTCGGTAATGTAAACAAAGTCAAATGCATGAATGTTATAGCCGGTTATAATGTCCGGATCAACGGCACGTATGAAACGTGCCCATTCGCTTAGCATTTGATCTTCGTCCGCACAATCGACAATCTGAACGTTGTCAATTGGAAGACATCCATTCAAAACAAAGCAAACACGAGCGAATGATTTGTCGTCACCAAGAGTTTGACAGGAACATGCAATTTGAATGATGGGATCGATGCGAGGTTCAGGAAACTGATTCGGCCGTCCGGAACATTCGATGTCAAAACTGAGAATTCGCAATGGTGCAACCAAACTCCAAGCATCATTTTCGGGTGAGTGTACCACAATTCCGTCCATTGTAGTTGAAATCTAAACCACAATCAACAACAATGAAGAACATAACTGCACCTCAAGTTGGCAGGTAGTTTCCGGTTCTTTGGTGTTCAGCGTGTAGCTGTTCGCTTTACATTCAATCCAACCACAACCGACCATCCGGTTGTCGATCATAAATCGCAGTTCCACGTCGACATTTGTTTCGTAAAACTGCAGATCTCCGTTGCAAAAAACCGTTCCAATTGCTTGTTGACCTGTAAATGAGTTGATTTGATATCCAATTCGTTTGTTTCATACACAGAATCATAAGCGATGGAAATCGAATGTAAATTTTGAGAAATCGATCGTCCATTTTCTCGTTGTAACCCATGATGTTTGCGCCATGAACCTCTTCGATTTGCCGCACAATACCAACATCGCCATAACGATAGAACAGCGATTTTCTCTAAACATAAAAGTAAACAAATTCGAAGTTTCTGTCGATTTTACTTTAACTTCTGCGTTGATTTCCTTGATGTAAGTGCTCAGATTTTCTGCAAGATACGACTCGGGTGTTTGGACGTAGAAATAGGGAATGTAATCGTGAATCGAACAACAAACAGAATTTCCATTCATTGTTGTTCCAAAGATACGAAATCGAACTCCATCACTCACTGCAAAGCTCCTCATCGCTTCAATGACACATCTCCACTAACCTGTAACATAATCCACGTCCAAGAACTGTAGAGCCAACTGAACGTTGGTGTCGGAGTGTGGCAATGAAACTCGTTCGTATTTGCGCCAATCAACATTCCCGGGCATTTCAACGGCTGACTTGACCTAAACTAACATTATGACAATCAATCTGCCTACTTAAGCAATTCAATGGTCATCTCAAAACCCACGAAAGTGCAATGAATTTCGCAAAAACACGTAGAGCGCCAAACTACTTGTTCTTTGCGGAACACACGAACATTTGGACACAAAATTGACACACCATAGAGCCCGTTAGATTCAATGTCATTAATGAGTTCGACAAGTTTATTTATATTTAACAAACGTTTCACAATTTTTGCACATTTTTATGCCACAGAGAAGAAGTAAATCGGGTATTATCCCCGTACACAGAGAAAAAAGGTTCCTACATGAAGAAGAACAAAATCGAGAAGAACACGACGACAATCAAAGAAGCACCGAAACGATCACCGACATCCGCTTGTTGCATTTCAGCGTCGCTGAGAGTTTGATTTGGAATCGGCTTTGGAACCTCGCAAGCACATGCAGTGCAGTTGCTGAGTTCGATTTGACGATCAACCAAACCATAGGGATCGAAACGTTTTGCAAGCTCGTCGTAGCTATCCGCAGTCATGTGATCGCCGCCGTAGAAAATACCGTTCTATAACCCAATAGGTCATATACTTGTTGTCAACAATAGAACTTACGTAGTCCATGGTGAATGCTTCGCCATCGTGCAAAATGTGCAACATTTTGACGTTGTAATTTTTGCCAAAAATGGCACGAGCGACGTATTTTGGTGCCGGTAATTCAATACCAACATTTTCTCCTTTTGAAGGTGCGTAAATATGAGATTGTGCAGCGTAGAGTCCACTGATCTTTCCACCGCCCTTTTCGTACGCCAATTGAGCTTCCGGATCCATATTCTAGAGTTCGTTATTTGAGATCATTGATCGTCAAAGCAAAAACAAACCTTGTTGAAACGAATCACTGCTCCGGTTTCTGGCTCTTTGTCATGATCCGGCTTGACAAAATACTCGTCGCCATATGAGTCAATGTATTTGATAGCCAAACCATATGTGCGCTGTTGAACAGCCTTGGCATCTACGAGACAAACGACACCCCAATTCTTGCCAGAAGACTTTTCTCCGCAATACTAAACAGCTCGTTTGTACGATTGTAAGATTAGAAATAAACGTACCTTTTTGTAATCGATTATTTTGTGCATGTACGCTTCGTAACACAAACACGCTTGTTTATCGCCTTCAAGTCCCGTTTCTACCGGACGTTTTTGACTGTTCTCCATGCCCATACGCAAAAAGATTTCTGAAGCATTGTTGATAACCACGTAGTGACCAGAAGCATTGAACGCAGTACCCGCATTTTGATCGAAACGACTGCAATTCTCTCAAGTATGATCAGCTAAATTGGCCTACAATGACTTACGTATATCCAGACGTGACTTCAGGATCAAAAACGAAAAGACCTTGAGTCTCGTAGTTGGTTGAAACAATTGCTTGAGCTCCCGACTTCGTTTGTTTCAAATTCTCTAGACGTCCGGGCGGATTATAAGGCCAATCCAATATGGTTCCCGGATCATCTTTACGTTCCGGAAGAGAAGCCATCGCCAAATTGCCACACAAAAACGCAATTCCAAACACGAACATAGCAACGGAATTCGCCGAAAAACCCAGAGAACCAAGACCCACCAACCACATTGCTGAAGAGAAACTCACTCAACTGACACCTTCAAACCGAAATTCCTCTGATTTCTATTCGTAGGTTGTGCAACATCTATGCAAATTTTGGCATTTTGCTTCAATAGTCAAACTTATACAAACTTCTTGTTTTTAAGATCGAGGTTACAAAAGCTGAATTTAAAGTCGGCAACTACGATTGAATTTGCGTTTGTGGGCACCGTATCTCGAATTAACGAGTTTAAGGTGTAAATTCGTGAAATTATCTTTGATATAAATGAAAAGTTTTATATCGACGAACACCAATGTGAAACACGAAGTATTGTAGCAAGTAGATTGACTAGTCAGCGCCGTTAAACCAACCACCTCCTTAACATTCATTCTCACATTTTTTGGCAATTCAAGAAGAAAATGTTTCCTGGATTTCTACGAAGAAGCTACGAGTTGTAAGGGTTTCTTTGTGCTTAATGTCTGTCTATTAATCACTCTTATGGGCCGATTAAGCGATTCGTTCATTGACCTTTAGATTTGTCTGCATAAGTATCTCGTGTTCTAAACTCTGTGCAGTACACTGATAGCCAAAACACAAGACCACTGGTTTGCACCACTCTTCAATTTTTGTTTATATTCAAATCATGAGGTCGACAAAGAAACGTTGACGGTCGGGATGAGCAATCGAGAACGGGGCGGTAGAGCGATTGAAATGTGAAAAAGAATGAGCAAACGATTGAGTTAACTGTGAGCAAAGACGCGTGTTTTTCGCTATCTGACTAACTATCGATTCGCCTTTTAAAACCTTTTCGACTGTAACAGAAACATTTGAATTGAGCCATTGGCTTCAAGAGTTTTAATTCTCATTTGTGGTTAAGAACGATGATGAGCTGTGAAATTGATTTGACCTCCACGCAGATTCTGTTGGTTTTCGCGTCGTTCCGTCGTTGTCAATGGAGTGAAAACAAATGTTCGAGTGTGAAATTTGAAAGTCAAATAGCACTGAAAGATGGACAAAGGGCACGAGCTAAGTACGAACAAATCGATCCATCTGTTCCGCGGTTCTTTCGCATAAAAAACTCGTGTGTGGTCAGGAATTTCCGTCGTTTATTTTTCAGATCACGGGTTAATTCCAAGCAAAATGAGTTCACCAGGCCAGAGCTGCGAGTTAGCAACCGAAGTAGTGAGTGCAATTGCCTGTTTGCGGTTAGTTCGTCAATCTGTAAAAACGAAACCGTTTGTTTCAGTCAATTGATGCTATCAATTCAGCCGCTGTTAGACGAACTTGACGCTCAGCGTGCAGTGCACGCATACAATAGACGTTTTCTTGAACAATGTGATGAAGTTTTGACTCAACTTCTCGCCGAACATAAAACTCACACGGAGGAACTGCGGTTGATCAATCAGGTCAGAATGTGAAGTTCACTTTAAAGCTAAATGAATAAGTTTAGGACATTAATCATTTGGAAGATTTGTTGAAGAATGTACGTAACAGTCAAGAGACCCAGAAAGCGGAGTTAAGTCGTAAAGTTTCCGAATTCCGGTTCGAAGTACGGGGAGCTAATCGATTGCTGAAAAGTTCGGAAATTGAAAGCGTTGACGAGGAAAACGAGAATCTAACGTTGGATGAAAACGAGCTTCTCAAATTTCCTGAAAGGTTTACAGCAAACTTGGAAACATCAATTGACTCAATCGTTTAGTTTAAGCGAAACAACAGATCAACAAACTGCAACGTCATTACTCAACTCATCAGTGCAATGGTCGCAACTGTTTGCCAGACAAAATCTACCGCTTTTTCGTTTCAATTCGAACGCTCCGAATCGTCCAGTAACAAACAGACAAATTGGACAAGAGACGGCGAATAAGCTCAAAAACTGTCAAAGTTGTTTTCGTTCCATTCACCGGAACGCGCCGACATGTCCTTATTGCAAAGTTCGATCTCGTTCAAAGAATCCACGACGATCGAAGAAACGACCTGACAGTTAATCTTCTTCAAAGCTCGCTCTTTACTTTTCCTTATGTTTGTTCTATCACTTATAAATTTGATTGTCGTCCGCTGAAGTACAAACTACTTACAACAAAAATTTACTCAATTCGAATACAAAATACAACACGCCGTTCAAGTGCGTACAACGCAACAAAAAGATCGAAAACTGAAAACTATTGAAAGTTTGCTACGTTTCAAAGAACACACGTTTTCTTTGCGTTGTACTTATTTAAACGTGCAACAATCCTGGGCCGGTATTAATCAAACGATTTTTCGGGGTTTCCCCGCAACTCGTGGGTAAAACACCGAGTTTTTTGAGCCGGTACTAATAAAAACATTTCCTTCAAATCTCTTCGCGGTTTCCCGGTGGATTTTTGTCGTATTAATACAAAGCTTTTGTGGGGAAAACCTGTAAGTTTTGCCCCACAGGTTTCGGCGAAAGCTCGTCGATTTCCCCCCGCTATTAATACCGGCCCTGAAGAGTTGTGTGTTTTATAGTGTTGCTTGAAAAACCTATTTAAAGACAGCGGAGAATGTTCATTTGCTCTTTTGCTGAACTGTCAACGTCTATTAATGCTTCGTCTTTTTAGATTAGGCAACTGAAGATGTCGTCTACCTACAAATACATGTACCTCAATGTTCGTGGCTTTGGAGAAGTGCCACGTTTGATGTTCCATCATGCAAATGTTGAGTTCGAAGATATTCGTTACACCCGTGACGAATTTCAGAATGTCAAAGAAAGTAAGAGCCACTCAATCAGCTGATCCAAGTCACTACTTAGACTTCCCAAACAAACAAGTTCCGTTGCTCGAAGTAAACGGTCATCCGATCAGTCAATCCGGTGCCATCGTTCGCTTCTTGGCTTATCGTTTTGCATTGGGTGGGAAGGACGAGTTTGAGAGAGCACGAGCCGACGAGATCTACGGAGTCTTCTTCGATCGTATGCGTGAACATCGTGACTATCACTTGTTTCGATTGGCCAATCCAGGTCAGGACAACGTGAGTTCATTTGTAGGTCTTCTATAGACAATGACCGGGATTTCAGAAAGAACTTTTCGAATCGAGTTTCGTTCCATCGGCACAGAAAGCGCTTCCATTCTACGAGCAAGTGGTCGATGAAGCGAACGAACACGGCGGTTTTGTGCTCAAGTCTGGAATCTGCTACGCGGATTTCGTGATCGCCGAGCACGTGACCACGTTGTTCAAACTGGGACCGCAGTTCGAAGACGATCATCCAAATTTGACTGCTTTCGCCAAGAAGATCTACGCGGTGTCTCCGGGAGTCGAACGATACGTTGCACAACGTCCTGATACGATCGTTTGAGTTGTGTTCCTGCAATGTGCTGAACTCAATTAACAGTTTGACCCATCGGAATAAACATGTCATTTTGCAAACTCTAATGGTTGTTCTTTTTAAAGAAAAAGAAGTTGAATCGAGATTTCCGCTTTCTGTTGATTTTTGTTTCGCGTACTTCTAATTCTGAAGTGTGTGGATTATTTCTCGTCACGCTCTTCAATAATCCTAACGGTCATTCACGTGCAAGATAGTCGAGTGCTTGGGAGCGAAAATGCACGTGGTTTGACCATTAGCTTTTAGAAGAAACTTCCAGTGTTCGAATTTCGTTTTCGTGAATTGATCCATTAGATCGAATTGTTGTTAGTGTTTTATGTTTCTTTTCGTTAGAAAGCACCCAATGAGCTGTGCACTTAAACCTAACGACATTGACGATACACACTAAGGGGATGGAAACATTGGAAAGAAAAATGTTTCGATCATAATCGGCATTTGAAAGAACAATCACTTTCATTTAAGTTGTTTTTACGAACTGGCCGTCAATTATAGACGTCTATTTGGCGATGAATAATTTGAAAGCTTTCCATAGGCGATCACTTTTGGTATTAAGAGATTTTACGAAGTGATGAAAAGTAAAATGATTCCTGGAAATGTGCCAACTTCTCTTTTGGTATTTTTTCGACAAGACGGAAGTAATTACCGAGCATTTGAAGATTATTCCGCGCACTTCGTATTTGAGTTTTTCATCAAGACCACAGTCCTCTGATGTTTCACGGTCTTCGAAAAAAGTTGTCTTCTGAATGAAAAGGATTAGAGAAAGTGTTTTTGGTGTTATGTCCGTGACTTCCAACCGCAATTATGTTTGTTCCGAGAAGTGGTTGATAAAAACTCTCGATGATCTTTTGTCTTCGACTCCACGGTCAAACGATAATCCAGCGTTGATGGCGACTTTAAAAGTAGAACGTTTGCTGTTGATTTTAACTCACGCAATTATTCTACTTCACAGCAACACGCGCAATCATTCAAGCGGAAGTATAATTACTCCAAAGAATAAGCTTTAAGTTTCATGGAACATGAACGTCATTCGATCAGTACTGATGAGCTTTGATAGCTGTTTTCAACTTGAACTTTTCACGTTTCTAACGAAAATCCCAAACTCTCTGCTCCCGTTCTTTAGATCAAGTTACTCGTCTTTACGTGAACTTTTCAATCGCACTTCTCGTCGAGTTGAATGACTTTAAAAAACACTTTTAACATTGTGGTGGATACTTTGTTTTTCTTCATAATCTCACGGGATTTGAGCAAAAGTAGTGAATCGGAAATGCGAAATTTGGGTCGCGCGTATTCACGGAGCTAAACGCTGCTGCTCTTTTTGTGGATTTTATGCTAAGCGGCGGTAATCGTTGGTATTTGTGTATGTTATTGTCGTATGTTTGCATTCATGATTCTGTTTGAGTTACTGGGTTAGAGAACTGCAACGGCTAAGCGTGTTTGCACATCAAATTGGTTTGACAACATTACTGAGAAGTATCGACAATCGTATTTCTATGCTTATTTTTGCTCTTTTCTTTAAGCCGCTAAACTCGGAAGTTGCCGCACCCGCCGTTCAAGGTTACGAGTTCCTGATGAAGATAAACGAGCAGACCGTCGATCGGTGCAAATTCCCGCTGCGATCAATTCGACAGCAATCAGAATTTGAATGAACGCTCCAAGCCAAAAAAGAAAGCCTTCGGAGTCGTTAGTTCGACGACACGTGCGTTGTGGTCGGAATGATCTTCAGACTCGTTGCCTCAGTACGAAGGGTGTGGACTAAGGTTTATAAACGCATTCCAAACATCTGTGGCCGATTGCGAGATTAAAAATTTATCTTCCGTGGAATTTGCTGAGCAAAAACGTTTGGACGGAGCGGCGAAGAATCGGTTGAGATTGGCGAGCGGTTTTGAGTTCCGTTGCGATTGGAATTTTTCAGAAATGAGTGAAAATATGCGGAGCTGAAAGTTTTTTGCCACGACAACACTTTCTTCCGCTGAAACGAACTTGTGGCCACTTCTCAAACGTATCGCAACGTTCATTCCAACTCGGGAGCTTGTTTTCGACGGATCGAAAATATTATTCGTTTCTTATTATTCAGCAATCAATTGAACTGTTTGACTTCCTGCTTATCCGTTTGATGATTATTGGGGACTCTCCGGTTTTAATTGATCGCACTTTTGTTTGCACGATCCACTCGTTCGTGCTCGTCGATTCCACGCGATTGGCGGCAAAAACGTTTACGCACTTGTCCCCATCTTTTCGAGTTTATATACGATCGGTTCATTGAAGTTTGATAACCACAAGACCGCTGAAATGGCAGTGAAGTTTGGTGGTCCTCTCAAAAGAATTCGACTGTCATTCATGAGTCGAAGTTGAGAGGAGCGTTTGGTTATAAACCGCATTCGATCTCATTCAACTTTTTATTTGACGTTCATCGTAAATCAGTTTTATCGGTTTATGTCAAGTGGCATACGATAAGCTCATGTTCTTTACAGAAGAAATCGAATGAAGATTCCGGAAGAAAAGGATTCTCGTACTTTCCATTAGCAGATATTTCAATCAAACGGTTTCATTATCGTAAATCTTTTGGTTGAACAAATGAAATCGTTCGTTTACTTCGCAGCGTTTGAGTTTTCTGCTTATGTCGCTTAACCTCATCGCCGTCGATTTTCCGCCCATCTGTGATGCCCAATCGTAATACCGGATCTCTTCCGCTTCGATCGAAAAACGCTCCAGAATTGCAATGAAGTTGTCGAGCTTTTGTTGCGGCGGCTTGCGGCTCATCAATCGGGCGAGAGGTTTCACGTTCTCGCGTGAATTTGAATCATAATTCCACTGGTATCCGTGTGTTTAATTAGCTTTATTTTGAAGTTGCATTGACACGTCCATTTCAGGTCATTTTGCTCAAATTTATGGCTCCAGAAATGGACCCGACGATCGAAGTCGATGGATTGCCTCCCGATGAAATCGACTTTTTTGAGCAATGTCCAGCGGAAAAATTGGAACAACGATGCGAAGATTTGCGTTACAAGTTTCTGGAAGCGAATCTTCGCGTAAGTCGTCAGTCCACGATCTTAAACGTTTTTGTTTTCTAGGACAAAGAAGCGTTAATTGCTAATCTGGAATTGGTGATCGATGAACTCGAAGGTGAATTGGATGAACTGCGAACCAAATACAACGGTCAGTTAGAGAAAATCAGCAGATTGTAGTTGAGAAGTGACCCTTAGCGGATGCCAAGTGTTCCGTTTAAGTTCGCTTTTCTGCTCCTATTCGACGATAAACTGATGTTTTGATGCAACTTTACGAGGTTTCATTGTCACTGTTTTAGTTCCCATTCCAATTGATTCGGAGAAGAAAAAAGTTCTAAAGGGAATTTCCTTTTTATCCTTGGATTTTGGCCGCCTTTCAACCGAGAACCTTGAACTTCGTCATTCGCTCAAATGCGCACAATTGGAAAATCGAAGACTACACGAGAAATGTGCTCGACAAATCCACTATTGCAACATCCCTCTTACGATGGACTCGACATGTCAAACCGAAGCAGAAACATGTTCCGGCTCGACTACTCCATCGCTTCCATCGGATCCATTTCCATTAGTGGTTACGGATGATGTTCAGCTGATCACACTTCGACGAGAACTACAAAAGTTGAATGAAGAAAACGTAAACTGATATTCAGCATTTTAGCTTTTTTTTCTTTTTCAGAATTCGCTAAAAGCATTCGCTAAAGATTATCAACTGGAGATGTCAACGGCGTTTGAAAGTTTGCGAAATCAGTTGGTCGCCGCGATTCCCGACAGTTTCAACAAATTGCTTCGACGATACCAAGAAGAAGTCGAATTGCGACGAGCTCTTCACAACGTTCTAATCGAACTACGAGGTTGGTCGTTGACTTTTGAATTGTTTTCATTGTTTTAGGAAACATTCGCGTTTTCTGTCGAATCAAACCCGGTAATCAACAGGCAATTGCTTTGGATCCGTTGGATGTTGACTGTGTTTCTATTAACTGTGATCCAACACCAAAACGATTCTTATTCGACAAAGTTTTCAGTCCCGATGCAACTCAAATTGACGTGAGAAAAAGCTTTTCATTCATTTTTTAAAGCCGTTTAGGTTTTCGACGAAGTAGCTCCACTAATTCAGTCGTGTTTGGACGGTAAAAATGTTTCAATTTTCGCTTACGGACACACTGGGAGTGGTGAGTAATCGTTTACGTAAACAGGAATAACCGTAAAGTCTTCAGGGAAAACACACACGATGGAAGTGAGATGAACGAACTTAATGGACTTGAATAACAAACTTTTTCAGGGTCCCGAATCAAATCCTGGAATCAGTCGAAGAGCAGCTCAGGAGATTTTCTATTTGTTGGAAACGAAACAAGATTGTTTGGAGTACGAAGTCAACTGTTGCATGATCGAAATTTACAACGAAAAGATTCGGTGAGTTACACACTAGTTACAAGTTTCTTATTCGATTTCAGTGATTTGTTGGAAAACGGTGGAACCAAAGTGCAAATTCGTTTGGACAACGAAGGTCGACCGGAGATTCGTGGAATAAGACGAGTGACAGTTAAGTCCGTTGAGGATCTTCAGTCGCTTATTCAAATTGGACACAAAAATCGATCAACTGCAGCAACGGCCCTCAACGCCTGTTCCAGTCGATCTCATGCGCTGGTCATGTTAACTGTTAAGATGATTGATCGGGATTCGGGAAACGAGTGGGTTGGTCGTTTGAATCTGGTTGATTTGGGTATTGGATTTTGATGTTTTCGTGACTGATTTCGAATGTTTAGCCGGATCTGAACGAGTGGCACGCTCACAAGTCACTGGAGCACAACTACAAGAAGCCAAGTTCATTAACAAATCGCTGTCGGAGCTTGGTAATGTAGTTTTGGCGCTGAGAAGAAATCAAACACATGTGCCGTTTCGAAATTGTCAGTTGACGAGAATATTGGAAGATTCATTAAGTAAGTTATTGAATGAGTTTCCAGTAAGAGGTTTTCTGATTACAGCGGGCGACAGCAAAACTTTGATGATCGTTCAGATCACTGGCGACGTTCAGAATCTTCAGGAGTCTGTGAGCAGCTTGAATTTTGCCGAACGCATTTCGAATATCACGCGACGTCCGAAGTGTGTTGGCGGCAATCGACGTGCGTGAACATCTTCAATTTTGTGTCTTTTAATCTATTCCCATTGTTGATTAGGTCTGTATACGCTGGTAGTTCTTTTGTGTTGTCGCTCAGTTGCAATAAATTTCCTTTGTCTTTGAGCTCGAAGAAGTTAAATCAATGGTCTTCTTGTTGCCATTCGAGATTTTTCCTGATGTTGTTGAACTAAAACACTCATCTTTGCGTTTAAAGTTCTGCGTCTAAAATGAGTTCTTACGAATCGGAATCTGGTCATCGATTGATTCAACAGTTGCAAGCAGAGTCACAACGTCAAAAGTTCTCTGAGCAGGTTCGTAATTGAGAGCAATTAAAATTTAGAAATTTTTACAGGTTAGCACTCTCTCATCGCGATGCTTCGATATCTGCTTCACCGACAGTCGTCCGCCGTCTAAAATGGACCACAAACATCAAACGTGTATTACGAACTGCGTTGATCGAATGTTGGACGCTTCTGAGTTCATGGTCGAGCATTTACAAAAGAGTCAATTGGCCAAGTAGTTTTATTCTCACTGTTAGTGGGTGTAGGAATTGAGTTTCTCTACGAATCAGGATATACACGATTGTTTAAACTTATGTTGTTGTTGAAGTAAATCAATGAGTTATGGAAACACAGTCGAGTCGTTCAAGCTAGAAACTAAGATTACATTGGAAACAAACGAAGGTGCGGATTTTACTGTCGAACGTGTTTGATTTTCAGTCAAACAAACAGAATTTCCGTTTTTTATTTGACGTAACGTTTTTTGCTCTTCCATTCGTGTACCACCTTGTACTCGTCTATTTGACTTCAGTTACTCTCGGATTTGCTGTCGACCTTCAAACATCAAACCGTAAAAACTGTGCTGTTGATTATGATTTTGAGGAGCACTTTCCAAAGTACGATCGAACCGCTTAATCTCTTTGCTTTTCCCACAAACGCTGAACAGAACGAATGTACGTACTTAATCGTCGTATTGCTGAAAGGTATTTCCAACAGAAAACTCTTTGTATTCTTTTGCTTCCGCAATCGAAAAAATTGCTGACTCGTACGATTTGCGTCTTATCGTCAAGATTTTCTCACCATCGAAACATTCGGTTTGTTTTGTTCTTTGAACTCTCCTGTTCGCCAAATAGTTTTTCAGCAAATCGGATTCATTTTCGGATGTTTACGTCAACTAGAGTCTACGTTTTTTGGATTTATCCAAAGCTCGAACATAGACGTTCATTCAAAACGTTGAGATTTGTTTGTAAACCGAAGACAACAATTCGTGATTGCGTTTCAAATCGAAATTAGTCGTTTGTCTTTGATCTCTGCATTTCAGACAACAGTTCACATGCGCACTTATTCCCGTTGTCACTGCTGAGCTACTCGCCTGTAAAACGGGCGATCAATCGAACGGTATTTCCGTCTGCGCATCAACTTTGTTTCACAACTTCAATTGACATACGATAATCGTCACGAGAGTGTTTGGGATGTCGAAAATTGAACCTCTGGAAATCGATGTTGGAAGATTGACTTTCTCAGAGAACGAAGTTTATCGTGCAAAGAAACGTCGAGGAATTGGTGAATTCTTCCGAAAATACTTTCTAGAAGGTGAGTGACGAACATTTCTGAGATCTCAACGAGTTATTTTTGAGGCCAAAAACTCGACGATAAACTTCAGAAACGGCGTCTTGACAATCCAAATCTTTCTTTTCATGAACGGTTCGTTGTTGGAATCATTGATCGAAATAGTAATTTAGTTATCGCAAATATCTCGCCTTCATTATCCCGTTTGTTTTCTTTCAAACTATCTGGTGGTCACTGGCAATTCGCTATAACATCTTTCGTTTATATCCGACTAGATACGAGATGGCAATTACAATGATTTTGGGAGCATTTGTTTCTGGTTACGTTCAAAACGAAAACACTTAACGAAAATTTTTAGGTGCAACAAGCGAAGGCGGTGGTGCTGGTAAGTGAGTTTCTATTGAACATATCAACAGTATTATTGCAGTGGCTTTTCCGGTGATGACGTTGCTTTTACATATCGATCCGGTGGCTGCTCGAGACTTCTCTTTGATGATACAATCTTGT
Source organism: Aphelenchoides besseyi (assembly GCA_024699855.1). Taxonomy (NCBI): domain Eukaryota; kingdom Metazoa; phylum Nematoda; class Chromadorea; order Rhabditida; family Aphelenchoididae; genus Aphelenchoides; species Aphelenchoides besseyi. The sequence goes on along the minus strand of JAMPIQ010000006.1, from coordinate 38,926 downwards.
GGTTGATTTCAATTGCTTGGAAGTTCTAATATTTTTGTTGAAGGAATGGCAGCATCGTCTTTTACTGTGATTTGGATGCGTGTGAAGGTGAGTAATTTTCGGCAAAATTAGATTATTGTTTTTAGGTCGAATGGCACTCCATTGCATATTCGTCTTTGGGCGCGTTCTTTTCCATTATTTTGACTCTACAGTTTTGGGACAATATCCTAACAGGTTAGTTTATTGTTCACTTCAAACAGATGGGTGTATTTTAGGTCAACAGAAAAAGGTTCGAGTTGAAGAGCTGTTGTATTATTACTTTTTCCATTTACACCACCTAACTGATTCTTCAAAAAAACCATGCAGAGTTGAAGCTCAAAGTCGGTCATTTCTGAGAAGCATAATAATTTTGAGACAAATTTGGTGTCAATGCGATTGTGACACTATTTCGACCGAGGGTTATTTGATTCCATTGACTTTCAGATGCTCTTTGTTTCCATATGGTTTGCTTTTGCTATTTCTCTTCTGATCTTGAATCTTCAACGCAAACGGATTACTTACGATGCGATTCCAGATTTCAAGATCTGGAAAGCGTTCGTTTTATTTGCAACAGGATTGTTTGGTGGTAAGTTGAAATTTTGATCGGCTTATCGTATTAACGCAAAATTAGCTTTGCAAAACAAACAACTTAACTGAAATGTTGTTTAATCTCGTAAGCTCTTTTTGACTTTTGATCTTTTTGTTTTTCGGGTCTTCTTAGCGGTTTCTGTGGAAGTGGAGTCGACATTTGTAGTTTCTCGATCTTGACTCTTCTATTTCGTGTATCTGAGAAGGCAAGTAGTTGAAAACAGTTATATCATTGACTGTAATCCAGGTAGCAACCCCAACGAGCGTTATTCTTATGTGCTTGAATACATGGGTAAGTTCGTCGGGACGAGAGCTGTTGAATTCGAGCATTAAAGACCTTGCAATTTATCTGTTCTTATCGATTTTTAACAGGTCGGATTCTATTGGAGATCCTTAATGATGAGCGAAATTTCCTCGCTAGCATACGAATATTTTCTTGTATCGATTCCAGTTGTTGTTACCTGCTCCCCGATGGGCGCCTTCTTATCGTCGCATCTTCACCGTCAAGTTCTTGCCAGTTTTGTTTATATTCTGGAGACTTTAGCGGTGGTGGGATTTTTGATTACGAAGCCGCCATTGTCGTTGATCATAATCGGTGGTGTGATTATCATCGTCGGGTTAGTTAACAGTCAAGAATAAAATATTAAAAAATCCTTAGAATGCTTTTCTTTTTCTGTTTGAGCAAACTTGGTCAGCGATTGAGTGAACGCATCGAAGCATTGAAGCCTCGACTTTCCACATCGACGGGAAGCAACGCGGAAAGTGCAGTTCATTCGGAGCACTCGACTTCGATCATCGTCAATAATGACTAACTTCTGTGGTATTTATATGGTTGAACTATTTCGGGTTGTATAACTTTAATTTGATCAAAATTTTCTTGTTGTATTCTTGCATTGTTTCTCATTTCCAAACGTTATTGAACAAATAAACTGCTGTTTGTGCTGAAACAAGTTGAAGGTCAAAAATTCACAAACGCAAAGAAAAACAGCAAAAGACATCTTCATACACACATAAAATTTTAAACCACAAAGCAGAACCGAATGATGATGCCGTTAAGAACATCGACCGCTTTCTCACGCTTCAGCCGTTGAAATTGGGCACCGAATCGATTGTCTCTGACTAACGCGTTTGTGCAATGAATTGTCACTAAAATAGTTCTTGTTATTAAGAGATCTGTTTAGAGCTTTTTAGTTTTTGATAAACGAGATTGCCAAGTCAAACGCTTTTCAAGACCCATTACTTGTTCTTCGTGTTTTTTGAAATGAATTTTTGATTGGAACTTTTGAAAGACGTGTCACGACTTGCCAAACATGATGCTTTTCGCCAACTTTGATGGATGAACAAGAGTAGTGAAATGGACTGATAGATCTGTTTTCCGAGTTTGCTAGAAAGTTATTAGGCAGTTGCTGAAAAACGACAATCACAGAAGTTAGTTTTTCTGTAAACTTTTATGAGTTCAAATTGTTTCGAATTCCAGAAATCGACCACAGCAAATAGCAACCACAACGAAAAAGAATGCGAACTCATCGTCTTCAACGGCATTTGCTCGATCGGCAGCCGACTGCTCTCTCGGCAATCTGTCGCTCTCGACTCTCAACGAGCTTCCAACTTTTAACCTCAGGGGCCATTTCCCTTGTCATTGGTCTTTTTGTTCGGTTTATCTTTAGGGTTCAGCAAACTTGTTCATGGCTTTCATTCGTCCATAAAACTTATTAAAATCATAATTCGACTATGTTCAAGATTTACAGTCCTCCAAGAACACCACTTTTTCGAATTCCACTTGAACGACCCGATGATCTGTACGTCACTCTCGACTCAATGAAAAAGTCGCAATTGGCATTCGAACTCCACGAAGGGGATCATGACCAACTGCTTTGTTCTTTTGCCTCGTGGTTTTTCCAACTGCTCATCCACGAAAATAATCGAAGAAGCGGGTGGATGAGCCGAAAAACGCTAAGTCGGCTGTTCGTTTCACGATCATCAACAGAAATCACTTTTCAATTTGTTCTTCCGGACGTTCCGAATTTAACCCGTGAACATCAATCCTTCAACCTTTCAGTTTCTGAACTAGTATTCGCTTTTTTCTTGATTAAAATGCTCGTACGTGTTTCCTAAGCGTTTGCCATTCAATTTCTTTCACACGTCTTGTCGAATAATTCGCTGGTATTCAGATGGACAGGCGTCTGAGCGTTGGGATACCAATGGCCGAACGGCCACCTCGACCGGCGACCGTCGAGCGAATGTTAAGGAGAACCGCATCCATAGATTTGGGCGACGAAGAAGCGTCCGTAGGGTAAGTTTGGCTTATTCGATGAATTCATATCTCTATTCTTGTGTTACATGCTGGCTTCAATTTATTTGCTGCTTTTATCCTTTGCTCATCTAATGCTTTGCTTCGTTCTACGTTTGAAACCATGAGATTGCTTGTTGATCTGTAGATTCTTGTCAGTGATTACGAAACTCTCATCTTCCACCCCCCAATCTTGTTTCTGAGTGATGACGTCTATTTCGATGTGCGTTTAATTACACGGCTGTTCCATCGTTGGGAGGAACAGGAAAATGATGGAATCGAAAACATCCAAAAATAAGTCGTGTGTCTTCTCGTTTATTTGTGACATGAACATCAACGAAGACCTCAATTGAGACACTCGTTTGGGCCGTTTGACTCGAATAAACGAGCTTGAAACGAGCTTGTAATCAATTTGAGGCCGAGAATGACGGCAAACGTGTCCAAAGTTTTCCGTCGGTCCGATGATTAATCGATTCAAAGTGTAAGAGAAAAGAAAAGTTTGCACTGACACGTTTCAAACATCCATAGAATCTTGTTCTCAAGCGAGATATGGTAATGCGAAATCAAGAGGTAATTTTTGGACGAGGAAAAGCAAAAGCTCTGATTCATTCAACTATCACAGATGTTTTTGTTCGTCGATCTGAACACCCTCGACAATTTTCAGCACATGACATCAATTAGAAGACCGTATGCTTGGAAATGGCGAAATAAAAACTTTCGAGGATTCCTATTAATTCTCGGAGTTCTCATTTGAATGCAACCGAAATGGCCGTCCGAATTAATCGAAACGTGCATTTGAAAAGAACAATCGGCAAAGTGATTGGCGGCGTGCTTAGTGAAAGCAAAAAGTAGCCCTTTGACTTTCGATGAGTTTGTATCACTTCCGATTCGTGTCATTTGGCTAAAACACCTCGTGCTTATTGACTTCTAGCATAACTTTCTGTTCTCATTGAATGTGATTGGTTTTGCGTTTAACTTTCTGTTAATTTGGAAATGGAACGTCGTGGTGGTTATCGACGGTCGAGTTTGGTCTATTCGACGGAGCGAGAAAGAATGTAAGAGCTTAACGTTTTGATGTGTTTTAACTAATTTGATACTAATAACCGACTAATTTTTGATTCTTTTTACTATCTGAAGAAAGCAGAAAAATTGAAGTAATTGATCAGAAATGGGTTCGAAGGTCAATGAGATCAAATTGAGCTGTCAAACGTGTTAGAACTGAAAATTAACTTCTTCAATTTAAATCGCGGGTCACAATCTTGATCTCTGAATATGCTCTTTCTGTTGTTTGATGAATCTGTTTGGTGCAATAAGGACACTCACTACTTCCTAGAAGTTTCGGTCAACCTCGAAATGGCTTCAATTAAGAGAATTCGAGTTCTGGGGGTTGCGGATCGTAAAACCAATTCTTTGTCATGCAAAACATCGAACAGCTAAATGTCACGTTCACCAAAGTGTCCGTGTTCATAAACTCGAATTGCCGTTCCAAAAACCCAAATGATTTCGAGTGTTTGTTCGTCGGCTGTGGATCGAGATGAAGGAATGTAAGTCATTAGCTTTGTGAAAACTGCACTATTAAGGTTTTGTTAAACAAATTACGGTCTGGGAATTGCAAACGCCTTACAAACGTTCCTGTTTGATGATATTCGTTTATAGTGGCTAATTCGAAGTTTAATTCTCGTCATTTAGTCTGCCAAGTTGATTGCATGAAAATTGTTTGTCGAATTAGCGAACGTTCACGCGGGGCATTTTCGATGGTTTCGCAATTCGACAGCTTGTTTTAACCCCGCTAGGAATAGAGTGAAAACACGCGTTTGAAAGTGCGAATGACCACCGGGTTTCATTGCCATCGGCTCCGAAGCACGGCATTATTTTCAGTCTTTTGCGCATTTGTTCGTTTTACTCCAAAGAATGTCGGATCGCTCGTTGGGTTTATTTACATTTTTGAGGCCTTTAAACCACCTTCCAGTTGCACAAACTTCGGAAGTTGGTTTCCACTCGAAATTTTGACTTCTTCAATTAACGAGTCTTCTGATGCTCACATCAATCCAAAACTGAATGGTCGAATTGAAGAACTTTTGTTCTCCACTCTTTCGAAATGAATGCCAAGAGCGAGGTCTTTGCGCAAAATGACATCAATTTGAACCGTCAGAGGATGGAGAAGCTGAATAAGGGCAATGGGCGTATGAAATACAATAACCAATAGGCGAGTTAATTTTGTGTTTGTATTCATTGCTTACATCTAACATTTTGACTTTCGATTGAAACCTATAAAGTCGGGAATTAAAACTCAATCGTTCTTTTAATTAAGTTTTTTGTCGGTTAAACGAAAAAATTGTCTTTAAGTTCGTTTAAAGCCGATGGACCGCGCTTCCAGAAGATGCATAGTCGGATGTTGGAGAACAAAGGCGCGTTTATTTTTAGTCCGATTCTCAATAATGAGATTTGGAATCGTCATTTGGACGAAATTCTCGAAAAAAGTTTGGCTAATTGTCTTCGTGAACGTAAACTTAATTAGACTTCTGTTTTTGGAATATCCATGTGACTGACATATGAAATCATTGCTAAGCTCTAAAAAAGAAGCTTTCTGTTTAAAGGCTTGAAGACCGCATGTTCTGGTCTTCAGAATCAAGACCTTTTCGTCGACAGACAATTCACTATCGATGCTCAATATGAATTTGGTCTTTTCCACAAAACAAAGGCAAAGATATGCTTTGGTTTACGATGTGAAACCAAAGCGAATTGATAAAAGGTAGGCAGGGAATCGTAAGCTGCTTTCTTCGGCTTTAAGGATTTTGCTGTGGACGATTAATTTGACTAATCGATCAAATTGCTAAATAAACTGAAAGTGTTATCCGAAAACTGAAAATTTCACACGTGTTATTTCATTCTACTTCTTTTACCTTCACCCGGCACTTTCATATTTCAGATTAGATCGGTCTTTGGCGAGTCAAAGAGAGCCGAGGATGAGCGCCGACTTCATTACCAATCCCACTCGTTATCGTCACCAACGACAAAGCGGAATGGCCCAAAAGATCGTGAATCGTCAAAGATGGCGATTGTTAGGCGGTTTGTAAGTTTTATTGCACATAGTTTTCTTACATACGTAATATTCTGTTACAACCTTTAATCTACGCCAATCAAAAGTTCTCTTCCAATAACATTTGGTCGTTTAATTCGTGTTTGTTCGAAGTCAACATCTGGAAATTCGGCCAATTAGTTTTTTGAAAACGAGTTTTAGTGATCGTTCTAAACGATAGGTTCTGAAACGTATTTGAAATCAATCCGTAATGGTTTTGATGATCCCAACTTGTACTCATTATCTTGTTTTCTTAGCGTTCGCGAACTCATACAGGTGTTTCTCAGCATCTGTTTACCTTTCTAATTGCTTTCGATGTTCTTAGACTCATTGAACTTTGTGAAATGAAGTCCCACGTTTTTTACGCTGCACATTTTGAACGAGCGAATCGATCTGCTTGTACGTTAATTCTTTTCACTCTGAGTGCAAAACACGAACAGAAATGCACGGGAGTGATGGCCAAGAAAACGCATTTCGCTTCCTCCTCGTTCCGTTCAATTACTCTGAGTCGGCAGTACGCTCGACCATAAATCCTGCCAACTAATTTCATACGCAAACACGTGTATCGAAATGTCGTTTCCATCGTTATTGATGTCCATTGTGTTTGCTCAAAATTTTTGTAGTGACGGAAAGGGACTGTGAACGTTATCGTGTCCTAGCGAATTGGACAGCGGGATCTGCAACCGTAGACTACAAATTCGTAGTTCATCTTTTGCAAACGAACTAGAAGCTACGGTGCATATTTCTGCTCATTGTTATCGTAGAGAACGAATTTCAATTTGCGTTGTCAGTTCGTTCGAAGTGTCAAAATGTTTGCTAGAGTGGCGTTTAGCTCTCAAGGGCAAGATGACGTTCAGCTTTACCGTAACAGGTTGGTTAGTTGCAAAGAACGTAGAATTTTTGTATTACTCGCATCAGTGGGCTCATTTACAGTCTTTGTGTTGGGACCCATAAATTTTTATCTTTTTTGTTGTTTGTTCTCCACAACAGAACTCCACCCTTTTGACTTACTTATGCCTTTGAATTGAAATGACTACTTCGTTTCTGTTGTCTCTGATTTGGCCAAATGACACGCGCGCTCGTCGGTTTAATTCACTTTGCAAACATTGAAAAAAACTAGAGGATTATGAAGAGCAAAAGAACGTAAACAAGCATTCAACGGAATTAATTGGATTTGTCATAGTTATGTGATCTCGTCATTAAACTTTAACTATTAACTTGTGCAATGCTTGGCGCTTCAGCTTTGGACACGGGAGATGATCGAAGAACTGTGTGCATGCAAATGTTGTAAGTTTTCTATAACCTTTTGGTTTCAATGCAATTGCTTTCTGGACAACTAGACATACAACATCTGAATTCTTGCACTCTCTTATTGTTTACTGTCAGTCATTCAAGCTCTTTCTATTTGGTAATTTTGTTGTTTGCACGCGTAAATAGAACGGATCTACTCGAAGAGTTTTAACTCACTTTGAAGGTACTCAAATCAATAGCTAGCAAAATTCGAAATCACGTTCATAAAAACGAGACCAAAAACGGGTTGAAACTTGTTGAATTTTGTCTACGTGTGGCTTTGATGTGTACGATGAAGAGCAAACAAATGCCGACTGTTGTTTGCCTTTTGAGTCGGTTAACTGAACAATAGTCACGAACTGCGCAAGGAATCAAATAATTCAAGTGATTGAAATGTGCCAACGCGCAAAACTCAAAGTTTCATGACAAACATTCTCAGAGATATCAAACTTTGGGTCTTTAAGACCATAAGAAGTTCACACACACTTTATTTCTAGACAAAAGTCATCTTGTTGTAGTTCCCAATATTAGACCTTGGATATTCACCATATCATTAATCGAATTTTTTTAGCGTTAAGTCTTTCCACTCCAAATTTGTCTTCTTTTAAACTTTTGCACTTGAAATAACTTCAGAAAGGTTCCGGTTTGCAAGACTGATTTGGTATTCCTCAGAATTAAGAAGTTCATGGACTTTAACGGATTCAAGGAACAAATGTTTATTCTTGGGATTTAAGTGAAGATCTCGAGTTAACAACATTACTATTCATGATTAGTAGCAGTTTCTTTACGCAACTTATGTAAATATTCTCGTTTAACTTCAAAGTTTAATCAAGCTCTACACTTGTAACAACTTAGTATCTAGTTTCAATTTAAATGGTGAAGATTCCGGTCAATTCGAATAATCGCAATAGTTGTGGTGTTTATTACAACGATTGGAATCAAGTCATTACTTTACATACGTGAGTAAGCGCTTCACATTTAAGTTCGCTAAGCTACATATCATCTGATCATTCTGCTGTTCTCATTATCTTTCTTCATTTTGTTGGCAATCAAACTCATGATGTGATCAATTCAAGTTGACGTTTTAGCATGAGTCCGCTGGCCAACGGGCATGCGACTTCAGCGCTTATGTTGGGCGGCGTTAAGGACACGTCAACGGATTCATCGTCGATGGCATGTCGCGGAGCCGATTTCCACCCACTTGAAATGAACGGTCAGCCGTCTTTATCCGACGACGAGATTGTTACGATAAATGTTAGCGGAATGCAGTTTCAAACAATGGAGAGCACATTACGCCGTTTCCCAAGCTCAATTCTCGGGAATCCGATCAAAAGAAGAAGGTACTGGAATGCGAAGACCAACGAGTATTTTTTCGATCGTCATCGTCCGAGGTGAGAAACGAACCTCAGAAGAATTCACCAGTTCACTTTTTAGCTTTGAAGCAATTTTGCACATATATCAGGTTGGTATTTCGAATTGTCTGCGCGGATAATTTACTCTGTTGTTTAGACGAACGGTCAAGTTATCCGACCCGAATCGGTGCCTATCAATTTGTTTTTGCGGGAATTGAAGTTTTATGAGGTTTGTTTAGGTTGTAACACAATTCGATAGACGTTCGGTGTTTTTAGTTTGATGAAGAGATTTACGCAAACTTTTGGCAATCTGAAGGGTAAAAACTTAAAAGGAATTTGGTCTAATTAGAAGGTTTAGATACCAGAAACCCGAAGAAGAAGAGTTGCCAGATGGAAAAATTCAACGTAAAGTTTGGGAGCTAATGGAACATCCCGATTCTTCAATTGCTGCCCGTATTCTTGCCTTCATATCGATCAGTGTGATTATAATGTGAGATCAACAAAGTTAAAGTTAACACAAGCATTTCAGTTCAATTGTTTCGTTTTGTTTGGAGACGATACCCGACTTGAAAACAGACGACGATGTTGATCGCGAGTGGTCGAGTCCCTTCTTTTTCATCGAATTCGTTTGTTGTATTTGGTTTTCTGCTGGTAATTCTGCACGAAACTCAAAAGCAATCATTCGCAACTTCAGAGTTTTTGTTACGATTGGGAAGTTCTCCAAGCAAAACGAAGTTCATAAAATCGTTTCTGAACATACTAGATGTGATTGCCGTCGTTCCGTTTTTCATCAATCTCATATGGTGAGTTCCTCGGTTTACGGATCAGTTCAAAACGAATGTTCAGGGCGAGTGTGTCGGAAGCTTCGCACGACAAAAACTCATCGATTTCGTTTTCTGTTTTGCGGATCATTCGCGTGAGATCTTCAATTGCATTGTAACATTGTCATCCAATGATTTTAGCTTGTACGTGTGTTTCGTATCTTTAAATTGGGTCGTCATTCAGTTGGTCTGCAGGTCTTGGGCAAAACATTTCGTGCCTCCGTTCAGGTTCGTATGGTCGTCAAGCTCTTAAAAGACCATTTATTTTGTTTGTATTTTGCCAAACAAACTTCTTTTTTTGCTTTGAACTGTTTCGATTGATAGCTGGGAAAAAGAGCGGGCAACCCAAGGATGCCCGAGAGTCTTATTACAGATCCAAATTTAGGAATTCTTGTTACTGATATTCTTCATGGTTCGTAAAGTAACACATACACACGTATCAACAAACAAATTTCAGGTTATCGCTTTGGTTCTGTTTTCCAGCGGCATTTACTTTGCCGAACAAAACGAACCAAACAGCAAATTCACGAGTATTCCAGCATCCTTCTGGTTTGTATTGGTAGGAATAAAATACGAAGAATGGGTTTTTAATCGACGCATTGAAGGCGACTATCACCACAGTTGGATTTGGAGATTTGGTTCCGACTTCCGTTTACGGGAAGATCATCGGTGGAATTTGTGCGCTCGTTGGAATTCTATCGCTCTCACTGCCAGTTCCGATTATTGTTGCGAATTTCAAACACTTCTATCGACAGGAATGCCGTCTTGCAGCGTTGTACATGCAGAACTGTCAGGTTGGTTGTACTGAATGGTTGTTTAAACGATTGAATGTTCACAGGATCTTACCGAAGATGCGAACGAATCGAAACATGAGCTGTCAAATGGCCAAACGGTTATCACAATAGAGCCCCCTGCTAACAATGTTAAACAAAACGGTTCAGTACACCATCGCACAAACAATTCTACGGCTGCTCATACGAAAGTTCACAGTGATGATGACGATTAAATGTGTCCACTCATTCAGATATACCCACTTCTTGTGTTGTACAAATTGCTTCTCTTGTCGCCATCTAACTTTCAAAAAACTTTTGTCACCGTTTGGGTTTCTAATCTCCTTCATATCGATTGCTTTTTAGAAGTCTTGACGACAATTTTGCTTTCCATTTCTAGATCTAGTCATTGGATACGGGATTTCATACGATTGTACAAACGCCATATGTTATAATCGAATAGCAAAATGAGTTTCCATTTAATCACAAAAATATCTACGGTTTTCTTCGTTTATCCGGTTTGCTTTTCGGTCTTGTTTTACAAATAAATTATCCACAAATATTTATTGAGCACAACTGTTCAATCTTCATCAGAAGATGAGGACGCAATCGATGAACGAAGTTTGCAGTTTCGAACCAAATCGCAGCCCGTTTCGGCATGAGGTCGAGCGTGAGTCTCATCGAACAATTGTTGTCGTTTCAACGATGCCATTCGATTGGCATGTCGATAACAATCACGGAAATTGGTGATCTGAAATCGAAAAGAGTCGTTTAAACAAGTGGAATACAAACGATAATCGAAATGGGAAACGTCATCGTTATGACTCCAACTATCGCACAAATTCCACCGATCAATTTGCCGTAAGTCGAAGTTGGCGACATATCGCCAAATCCAACTGTGGTGATAGTCGCCTAAAATGAAACTGTTCAGATTAACAGTCGAATTGAACTCACCAAAGTGAACCAGAAAGTGCCAGGAATTGAATCGAAGTTTGAATCAGGTTCGTTATTCTCCGCGAAGTACATTCCACTGGAGAAGAGTACGAGTCCAATGACAAGAAAGACGGCCATCAACGTTAATTCCTGTTGAGAAGCAGTGAATGTTTGAATCAAAACTTGAAGCCCCATAGAATGACGAGTCAGTTTGAAAATTCTCGCGACTCTGACGACTCGTAGAATGGCAAAATTCTGACTTTGAGCTGCGTTCGATTCAGACATTGTAGACCTAGAAAACATGTACGTCCGATAAGTTCATTTTTGTTACCATATCAGTGTTCCAAAGAAGGGTATGATTGCAGCCAAATCTAACAAGTTGAGCACTTTTTTCAAGAATGTGATTTTGTTTGGTGAACTCAAGAAACGAACCAGAAACTCTAAACGATTTTATTAAACCGATTAGCGTTCGAATAAGGAACTTGCCAAAGAGAAACCAGCAGTTGCAAATGAATTCGATCCAAAAAAACGGACTTCTCCATTGTCGATCCTCAGTACTGAATTCGGGCATCGTTTCGACAATAAACGAGATGATTGAACTAAAAATTTCCATCAAATCGCTTGTTTTCTGCGCTTACATAACAATAATTAGGATTGAAAAAGTGCCGATAACCGTAGCAAAACGCGATGATTGCGGATACTCGAAAAGTTCCCAAATTTGTCGTTGTAGACACTTCGATGGCCATTCCTCTTCATCCGGTTTAATATAGCCTTCGTTCTTCCAAAAGTTTGCGATCACTTCGTTTTCAAACTGAACAGAGAATTGATAGATGAATACGAAAAGAGAACCTACTCCAAAGAACTTTAGTTCGTGAAGGAAATTTTGGATGGTCACAGTTTTCGGTCGATAGGTTTCACCGTTTGATTGATAGATGTAGAGGATTGCTTCAAAACTGAAACTCGAAAGAAATGATAGAACTTCACAAGTGATTGCCTTAAGCGGTTTCTATCCATGAAATACTCATTGGTCACGGGATTCCAATATTGTTCCAATTTCCGTTGATCACCCAAAATCGTTCGTGGGTAACGATTCAGAGTTGAACGACGAGTTTGAAATCGTTGACCAGCAACATTGAAAGTCATCAAATCATTAGAATCATTGTACAGAACGGTCTCCATTCTTGTCACACAGAACGACGAGTTCTCTTCGATTTGTCAACGTGATTGAACTCTCGTCCTGTTATTGAGTTTGCGCAGAAAGCAAACATTAGTCGAAGAACAAACATTAGAAGTTGAATTTTGAGAACGTGATTTCTATGTGAACGGAACGATAAAACTTAAGCTCATCGGCGGATTCTATGTTAAAAATGATCATTTTTATTACTGTAGTACACATTGAAATACTTTATCTTAATACCCGACAAAAAACTATCGCAAAGTCGAGGGTCAGAGAAACGAGTGAGCGAGACGAGAGAACACGCAAACTTTTTGTCTAACCGTCGTTGTGACCCATCAGATTTGCTGTTACTAAACGTGCACGAAAGCAGATTATGGCAGACGAGAAGTTAGCCTTGCGCATGGGTGATAACGTGACCAATGAGGCTCTGCCGAGGTGCGTTTATCGCTGGTTGAAAACTTTCTACCAATTGCCCGCCACGACTGTCCTGAAACACGGATGTCGTTGGCAATTTTTGGACGGCCAATTCGGCCCAATAATTAAACCCGGAATCGAGGAGCACGTTTATTTCGTCAAAACCCGACCAACAAATGATGTAAAAAATGAAAGTTGCTCATTCCTTCTTGTCTGCACCTGAAACTCAATTGGTCAGTTTAATCGCAAAGAGAACAGTCACCGTCTTTCTTGGAATTATCCTTCTTTGAGCCACCCTGTTTGCTTTCTCCTTTTTCCTCCTCCTTCTTGACCTCCTCTTTCTTGACCTCCTCTTTCTTGACCTCCTCTTTCTTGACCTCCTCTTTCTTGACCTCCTCCTTCTTGACCTCATCCTTTTTTGGCGATTCCTTGGCCTAAGAACACATTTATAAAATCGATGTTCAATCTGTGCATTAACCGACCTCCTTCTCGTCTTTCTTCTCTTCTTTCTTCTCTGCTTTCTTCTCATCACCAGCCTTGGCTTCGATCTTTACATCAACTTTAACGTCCGCCTTCTCTTTGCTCTGCAATTCATGTTGATTCGATGGTTGAAGAGAATTGCGGATCATGAACGTAACAGAATTGATCGCAATTTAAACTCACCTTTTGCGTAGCATCCTCCTTCTTGCTCTTACCCTCCTTCTTTGATTCTTTCTTCGACTTTTTGGATTCCTTCTTGGATTTGCGTTCTTCTTTCTTGACTTCCTTCTTGCTGCCTTCTTTCTTCTCCTCCTACGAATGCGAATAAATTCAATCAAAGTTATCGAAACTGACCTTCTTCTCTTCACCCTCTTCCTTCTTGTCGGCTGCAGGTTCCGCCTTCTGAAAAAGATATCATTGCTTTCAATGTCACCAACTAACCTTCGCTTCCTCCGCTGGCTTTTCGGCCTCATCTTTCTGCAACAAACCGATTATTCAATTGTTGATGTAGCAACAACAACCTTTGCTTCTTCGGCGGGTTTTTCACCATCTTTTTTCGACTCACAAGTTTTTTCCTTGGGCGGTTCCTCCGGCATGACAGCGGCAGCAGCAACAACGGGAGCTCCAGGGAACGGTACAGTTGCCGGTTTTATTGTCGAAGGTGCACCGGGCCTGGCTCCAAGCCCTGGCTTCGTTTTCTTCCGAAAATTAAACTAAAACCAATAATATTGTGTGGTCATGGCCCTCACCTTTTTACATTGGACGGTCAGCCATCCCGGAATCAATGCAATAGCAGTCGAACACGCAGCAGAAACCAACAACAATTCGTGATCCATCGTCAATGAGCGGAAAGAGCAGAAGAAAGTTGAGGGCAACGAAATCAGTCGAATGACAAAAGTTGGTCGTTTTCGCAGCCTTTTATAGTCCAATTGATTTATGCATAAAATTTGCTCTTTGTATTGAAAGTCAATGAATGAAAACGTGTTAAACGTAGTTATAATTTACTCAAAGAAAACCTATCATTTCGTTGATTATTGTACTTTAAATGTGATCTCATGTGTAACAAATAGTTAGATGAGTTGTTGATTGCTTTAAGGAATCTGATTTTAAATTTTCTTAATGTCACAGGCATATTCCTCAGATCACTACCATAGAATCTGTAAAGTGGTTGTCTGGATTGTAAGAACACTCGACCACGCAAATAACAAGTGACACGGTGCGCTGATCCACGACAAAAATCCCGGTTGTAATTTCGAACGTTAAACTTCTCTTAGAAATTTGTTTTCCAGACATCAAGACATCCGGAAAATTACGATCTGTCCATTCACGGGTTTCTTTGTTCGAGTTGAAGTTACTCGTGAATTGGAAGTTGTTTTCATTTGGATGTTTCAGTTTTGAATGCTCACTAAATGCTCGAGGGACTTGTCACATGGGTTCTGAACAATTACGTTGGAGAGTATCTGGAGAACTTGAACGCCGATCAGATCTCTGTTGCTCTGCTTCAAGGTCCGTTTTTCTCTTTGCTTTCGACAGATTTGCGTTGATTTTAAGGTCAAGTTGAGTTGGAGAATGTTCCGTTACGACGAACTGCTCTGCAAAAGTACGACATTCCGTTGGAAGTACGATCGGGGGTTATCGGGAAGTTGACGTTGAGCGTTCCAATAACTCACATTCGATCGGAGCCATGGGTCTTGAAGATGAGCGATCTCTGCTGGTTCTTCTGGGTCCGAATCAAAGCGACGACAATGTTGAGGCTGTGGAGAAGTACGAACAGACTCGAAAGGAACAACAACTCGAGGAGTTGGAAGCAGTTCACAAGGTCCGTTTTCTTCAGTTTGTGCAGGTGATTGTTCAGTTTAGCGTTCGCTTTTGCGTTCCGCTTCTTTGGAGATGAAAGTGGACGACTCGCAGAACGGTTGGTGGGGAGCTTCTGTGGTTTCGGCGGTTTCGAATAACATTCAGGTTTGTGGTGCTGTCGTTTCATTTGATCGTTGTTCCAGTTGATTTTGGACAACGTGCACATTCGCTACGAAGACAACGTGACGATGCCCGACGGGTCTCCTTTTCACTTTGGGTTTCGAATTCAAAACATTTCGATTCAAACCACAAACGCTCAATGGGTATGACGTTCAGAAGAGTTCTAGTTGACTGACTGGTATTTGCAGAAGCCCGGCTTTGTTCGACCCACAGAAGGAGTGAATGTGTTCAAGAAACTGGACATCAAAGGCTTTTCGGTGTTCTGGAACTGCGCTCAAGAAGTTCATTTGGATGTGAAGACACCCGAAGATCTCAAACAGATTCTATCGCCTTTGAGCACAAAGCAGAACACGTACATTCTACGTCCGTTCAGTATGCAGGTTCGCATGGAAAAGAACACGAGCAAATTGCCGCTCAAAAGTCAACCGCCGATTCCACGCTTCAAAGTATGTTGACTTGTGTTTTGCAGTTCAGAATGTCGTCTTCAGTTTGACTTACGACCCGAGATGATCGAACTGGAGATCTCGAAACGTCAATTAGCTCAAATACGCCTCCTCACTACGCGCTGGTCGATGTTCGATCGAGCTCGTCAGCATCGAAAATGGCGACCGTTGATTTCAATCAAACAGAATCCGAAGCAGTGGTGGAAGTTTGCTTGTGGTCGAGTAGTCGAGGAGAACAGACGACAACAGTCCACGGCATCGAAACAGTCAATGCAACAACGAGCTCGTCTAATGAACGGCTACTGTCGAGCCTACAGACGACGACTACGCGCTTTTCTTGCCGATGAAATGGCTAAACAACAGAAACTGTAGACTTTCTATTCTCTTCAACTAATCCAACGGTTTTTAGTGTTGACCCGAATGTACGAATCGCATCAGCAACAGCCGTCAATCAAGAAGATGTCGCCTACATGAAACAGATCGAACACGACTCTGAATTCACTTACAACGTGATTTCGCACTCCGACCGTTCTTTCATTTCAACTTCTTTTCAGGAACTTCAACTCTTTCGCGACATTGTTTTCCGCAAGTACTTGAAAGAATTGGAACAAGACAAGAAGTCCGATGGTGAGGAGACAGCCGAGATTTTCGAATTGGTTTCTCCGGACAGCGGTAGTTGAGACCAACGATTGTTCTGAGGATCTGTTGTTTAGAACCGAGTTTGAGTCCATCGAAGGAGTCGTCAGTGGAACGATCGGATGGACTGCCGACAACGCCAACTGAGAATAATGGACGGGGATTCTACGGTTGGGTTTCGTCGTGGTTCGGAGGTGAACAGTCGGGAACGGAAACAACAAGCAAAGAAGAGATCAATCGTGCTTCTTTGTTGGACATGTGGCCGAAATTGGAGGAACGACATTTGCCCCCGAATTTGCGTCGAGTCGAGAACCATATCGAGGAAGAACTGTTGGATGTGTTGAGTGAATCGTGGGACGATTCGACGGTTCTTCGACGAGACACACAGTTGGCCGAAGTGATTCTGCAGTTGGAGCAAATGATAATCCGATTTGTCGATGACGATGAGGTGAGCTCTCATTCAACGGCGTTCATTGCTTTTTAGTTTGTTACTGACGATGGAAGTCGTGTGTTGGCGTTGGATATGCGCGATGTTGCCAGTCGAGTGTTTCTGTCGCCGAGAGAACATCGAACTGAAGTGTCGTTGTCAGTGAACGACATGTCGATTCAACGTCTTCGAGTATCGCCGCAAACTGCCCGTTCGGTAAGCAGTCTTTTAGTTCAGATAACGAGAATGTTGCAGACCATTTCCAACCAAAACTCCTATGACGATTTAGTGGAAGACGACTCGTTGATGTCTGGAGTGTTGAGAGCAGTGGAAACCGAAGTTCTTTTTGCCGTTGGACGTACGAAAGAGGCGGAGACAGACGCAAAGAGCGAAAGGGCTTTGAGTCGATCAGTCGAGCGAGAACGTGCACCTCAAACAACAGAACCACTTTTGAAGTGATCACTCACTCTGTTCAGTCTTCTAACTGCTGGTTTAGATTGTTTTATCGTCGTCTGGCTCCCCGTCTGAATATCTTTCATGAAATCAAAGCTCAGTTCCTACCGATTAGTATCGTCTATGATGAGGACGCGTTGGATGGATTGGCGAATTTGTTCGACACAAATTCGGCCTTCGACAACGAGGTCCGTGCACTCATAGTTATCCTGCTGACTAGGTTTTCTGTTTAGTCACCATCCAACCAGAGAGCAACAACAACTAAGGAAATGAATCCGAATGTCAAGTTCCTTCTCACAGTCAACGTTCCGGAAGTTCAAGTCGAACTGCGGACCAAGAAGTCGACTTTGGGAGAAATGCAAGTGCTAACCGAGTCGATTCCCTTTGCAAGTGCGTCGGTCAGCGGTCTTTCGATTGGTATTGCTTCTACAGAACGACATTTGACTCGCATGAAATTCGGATTCGACACTGTACTTATCGTTGATTTGTACGAGAAGACCGATTGGCCACTGTTGCGAACGATTCCACCAATTCATTTGCCATATTGTTTGAGGTCTCGATCTGCATCCTCGCCGAATTTGGTCGACTTGAACGGTTTGTCTCCGCGCACTTATTCCACTTCGTTTCCACTGGAAGTTAGAGAAATCAAAGGTGAGTTGTTTGGGTCAACAACCGTCTTCACACAAACGTCTAGATGCAGCAAACACCGAGAATCGAACGAGTCGAAGCACCAAATCGACGAGCCGAACAAGAAAGACCGCAGAGTTGCTGTTGGACAACGATTTCGGTCACTGGGATGCCACTCACGTGTTGTTGAATTTCACTTTTGTCGACGATCAACATCCGCAGTTTGAATCTGAACACAAATGTCAACATTGCACGGTGAAAGCCAAACTATCGGACGTTGAGATTGGAATGAACCAGAGAACGTGGACGATGTTGTTGGACTTTTTTGGAGCTCTCGGACAGAAGTCGACGGGCGGAAAAGTTGCTGAAAAAGAAGAATCCTCGACTTCTGTCTCCAATGATCCGATACTCGAAGCACTTCTCTACGGCAATAAACTTTCTGCTTCCGAAGTTCTGGCAGCTCAATCGGCCACGCAGAAAGGTTCGCATTACCGCTTTTAAATTCGATTTCAACAGCAGGTTTCAGTACCTTCGGCTTATGTCTTGGCCATTGCATTGGAATTGGCGGAGCTCAGTGTCAACATGAACTATCCGGTCAATGAAACTCGATTGGGAATGGCGGCGTTCTCTGATGTTGATTTCCAAATGCGTCTGAATTTGAACAACGTCGAAGATCCGATGCGACTTGGAATGCGAATGACCGAGTTCACGTTGCTCGATTCGACGCCCTTCTACAGTCGTTTGTACTCGGAAAGATGCTCGCTGAAACCGAACAAGAACTCCAAAACAATACCACAGCTGTCCATAGACGTGCTCAAATACCGAACTGATGACTTGGAGTTGAAAAGGAAGTTCGATTTGAGAGTCGATGTTGTGAGTGAATCGGACATGTCGGTTCATTACATTCACACGAACCGCTATTTCTGTGCCTTCATGGACTTCTGGCTCAATTTTGCGGACTTACAAGATCAAGTGCGAAGAAAAAACGAGAAGCTGAGCGTAGTGAGTTCATTCTCCGACCACT
Organism: Aphelenchoides besseyi; assembly: GCA_024699855.1. Classification (NCBI taxonomy): domain Eukaryota; kingdom Metazoa; phylum Nematoda; class Chromadorea; order Rhabditida; family Aphelenchoididae; genus Aphelenchoides; species Aphelenchoides besseyi. The sequence goes on along the minus strand of JAMPIQ010000006.1, from coordinate 20,127 downwards.
CGATTCGTTTCTTTTAGCCCATTGATTGTCAGAAGACCCGCTGTTTGTTGAACGTGAACTTGAACTTCCCTATCACTTTGATCCTACCGTTGAATCAACACTCCGACCAAGTGATTTGTTTGGAGGCCGATTCACTCAAAATCGACAACGAGTTTCGGTTGGGATCTCAGTTGCCCGAATTGGAGGAGAATGCCATCGAATGGGCGAAGATTGAGGGCGACGACTACGATTGTCTTGTGGAGAAAATGCGAGTGGAGTGCGCGGAGATTCGAATTGGTTCTGCACGACGAAAGTCCCCACTGCCAACACGTCGAGCAGCTCGAGCCAAGTCGTTGACTGCGATGGAGCCATCGAGAAGACAAATCGGCCGATCGGCTTTTGAGAATTTTCATTTCGAAATCGACGAAGAAAACGTTCTGAATCGACAGTTTCAATTGAACATTGGGGTCTACCGCAACTTGTCATCTTTCATTTCTCATAACCGTAGGCTCAAGTTTGTAACCATTCCAGATTGTCGATTTCAGTTCCCGAGCTGTCGATCATCACTCGCTTTGAGGAGGTTGAACTCCGCTTCACCACCGAGTTCTACCGTCTACTACGCGGCGTTCTGGAAAAGAACTTGGGAGAAGAACTGATTCCCGTTCCGGAGACCATTCCGTTGGAGATTCTGCAGAGTCCCGACCGAGCGTTTGCGAACGAAACCACCGGAGTGAAGTACGTGACTTTTGCCAATCGTATGATCTTCCGGGACGTCAAATTCCACTTTCTGACTCCGAACATGAAGACCAACGAGTACGAGAAGTTTGGAGTCGTGATTTTGGACAAAGCGAGAATCTCGTTTGACTCCTACATCGACAATCAATCGGAATTGGATCTGATCTGTGAAAGTAACAAGTTGATTGACACACGATTCGATCACCTGCCCGTGAACCTACGACCCAATGTGTTCAACTCGATAGTCAGTCCACGAAATTCGACTTCTGAAACAACTGATGACCATTTGGTGCGTCTGATGTCCGAAGCGCATGTAATGATGCGACAAGGAGAAGCTCCGATTGTGACGTTGGTTTTGGCGAATGCACGAGTTCTGTTGCTGATCGATTGGTTGAATCAAGCAAAAGACTTCGTTTTGTTGAACTCCGATTTCCAACCTCCGAGTAGGTCCACAAAGTTATCTTCGCTTTGATTTCTTGGTTTCAGTTGAACATTCTGATCTAAGTGCTCAGTTCGACAAACCAAAAGACGGTGTTCTTGTTCGAAACGTTTCGTCGTCGAATCGCCTACAAGACACACGTTCAACTGCTCATACGATCACACTGAAAATCACGTTGAAAGAATCGGACTTGGTTTTGTTGGAGGATTCGTCTCGAGCCAACAGTTTGGCGTTGATTGCACACACAACCGCGGTTCTCAGTTTGAATGATGCTGCTGGGGGAGTGATCGAAGCGCAATTTGAAGTCCAGAACATGTGTGCTGCTTGGTGTTTGATGTCGGCTGAAGAGACTACGCGTTGTCAACTAACAAACGATTTTGACTTGGCCGTCACACTTTCGAAAGAAATTCCTCAATCAATACAAACGAAACAAATCACTTTGAATGCCTTGGACATGCTGTTGGACGGGAGCTCCAGCTCGTCAACATTTGCATTTCGATGTTGGTGAAGTGATTGGTCGAATGTCGTACAAAGATCTTTTGGTTGTCCAATCGGTAGTCAACGGTGCTTTTCGTCTTTCAAGTCCAACAACTCCTGGAAATCTGGATCCTCTATCAGCACGTGCTTTGGACAATCAGCCTTCAGCAATCAACATTCGAGCTGTGGAATTCAAGGCGCCGAACTTGAGTGTTTGGTTGTTGGATGACTCTCAAGGAGTGGCTCTGCCGTTGGCTCGTTTGGTTCTGAAACAACTGAACGCGAACTATCACGTAGCCGACAGAATGGACTCGAACTTTCAGTTCTCCGTTGACTACTTCAATCAGCGGCTTTTCGGTTGGGAGCCGTTGGTTGAACCGTGGCGTATTGATTCGTTTCTTTGGCAACAAACATCTTCTACCAGTTCATTGCGAATTCATCCCGGCAAGTCAACCTCTCTCTGCACCTCAATTGATAGCCGCTTGTTTCAGCTGTGGATTGTCCGTTGGATTTGAATGTGACTCCAACGTTCGTTCAACAAGTCAAACACTTTGCTGCCAAATGGACGACCATTAAACGTGATCTCGAAAGCGATCTTCGTTCTTCGTGTGTTCGACAACGCTCGGATCATTTGCCGTATTTGATTCGCAATGAGACGGGATCCAGTTTGTTGTTCACAACGGCGGTGGATGAGGTGATACGAGCGAGAGCCGAAGGACGCAAAACCACAGCCAAATGGTTCACGGCTTTGGCTGATAGTTCGTGTACGTTCGAGTTTCCGAACAAGATTCTCGGAATGGTTTGTTCGCGTTCTTCCGACCGTTCACTCGGTTCGTTTCAGCGAGATCGAACTGCTGAGCAACGTCGGTTGGTGATTCGCGTTGATGGATGGGACGAGATCTCGCCGGTGAGTGTCGACTCCGTGGGTACCTACTTTCGAGTTGTGCGGACATCCACTGCGGCGAATCGATCGTCGTCCGGTCGAACATCTCCGACCGTTTACGTGCGAATTGTTTTGAATGTGAGTGTGGAGCCGGATGGTCGAAAAGTGGTGACCGTACGGTCGGCACTGCAAATTTCGAATCAACTGGCCGATCCAGTACTCGCGACGTTCGGATCCAATTTCGAACTCCAAATCTCGTCGGGTTCCACCGTTTTTGCTCCGTTGCGTTACGTCGTTTCTGCACTGCAACTTCGACCGTTGCCCTCGGAAATTGCGATCTCGTCGAAACTGCCAGTCAGTTGGAAGTGGGCGGAACGACCGGGACAAATTGCCAATCGACTGCTGAGTTTCGACGCCGCCGATCCAACTGAAGTGAAACAGAAGACCTCCTATTGGTGACTGAGAATCAGTTGTACGATTATAAGAAGGTTATTTGCAGTGTTTGGACATCGGTTAAACACGAGCTTTATCCCGAACACCAACCTCCGCTCTGTGGTCATTCGATTCTGCTTCTGCCCGCCATGAATGTTCTGAATCTCTTGCCCACGGATGTTCGATTGACTTGCAACGGAAAACATCAAACCATTCAAGCCGGACAACGACTTTGCATTTCGACCGTTAATCCCGAGAAAGAGCTGGTTGTTACATTGGCCACCGATCGGTTTCGATCCCTGCAATCCACGTGTATTGAGCGGTAACGGAAAGCAGACGAAGAGTTCAGCAGTTTAAGGTTTCAGAAGTGCACTTTACGAGAATGGAGAAACGAAACGGATACTGATGCGAATGCAAGATGCTGAAGATCGTGAACTGCACGTCTATTTGAGTGTCAGTGTTGTTCGTTCTGGTGCGTTGAACTTGTCGTTGTGGGTGCCGTTTTGGATTGTCAATCGATCGGGGATTCCGTTGGTGATCAAACAGACGGCCAGTGACTACGATGCTGCCGGTCAAATGGCCGATCATGAGAAAGCGAAGGATCGAAATCCGTTGATGTTCTCGTTCTCCGACGACACTTGTCCAATGGAATGTGTTGTTCGAGTTGGTCGGAACTTTGCTGACGAGCCGGGCTTCAAACCCAAGTTCTCGAGCAGTTTTTCTCTGACGCCCGGTGTTCAAGCTCTGAAGTTGCAAATGACTCACGATCAGGAAGCCACCCGGTTAGCCTTCTAATTTCGACTATTCATAACAACATTTCTAGAGTCTATTCAATTGGCGTTGAAGTTCGTGCTGGATCTGGACGCTACAAAGACACTCAAGTGGTGTTGTTCGAGCCTCGATATCATTTGAACAATCGCTCCTCTCACGAGTTGTTGGTTTGTCATCAGAACGAAGTTCGACGACCATCTCGACATGTTCGTTTGTCTGCGCAATCTCAATTGATATGGTACGAGAATACGGACAATCGACAGTTGTTGTGTGTGCGACGAAACGATGTGCCGCATTGGAGTTGTCCGTTTCGAATCGATCAAATCGGCTCTTTCCATTTGACTATGCGGTAAGAAGATTGCTGTTATTTCTGGTTCCATTAGGTTGTTAAGAGATCACGATGAAACGCCGCGTTTTGTACGTGCTGAAGTCACATTGGTCAACGCCTCATTCTGGACCACGTTTACTGATGCCGAGCACTATCCACCACCAATTCGAATCGAAAATCTGTCCGATGTACCCGTTTTGTATCATCAGACAGCGGAAACAACTCGTCAACATCGTTTGCGAACAATCTGCAAAGCCAACAGTACGGTCGATTACGCGTGGGACGATCTCTACGGCGACAAGCTGCTGACCTTGCAAGTGTTCGAGAATCAATCCAACGTCTATGATCCCTCGAAACCGTCCGTTGGTCCAAAATTGATTTACGAGAATCACATTTACATCCAGTTTGCTCCCAGTTTTGTTAACAAGTGGGTTTCATTCTTGTTTCACGACTACATTGAAAGTTTAGAGGTCACGAGAAAGGAAGTTTCGATGAAGAGCAATTGGTTATGAGTGTACGAAAGGACAGTGGAAAGATTCAATTGAGTCGATTGAACGAAGCGGACAGCACTCGAGAACAATTATGGTCGTTCACGAATGAACGTTGTTTGGAGAACCTCGGCTTCAACTATCGCAATCAGAACTCGACTCAACGTTTCGTTTTGGATGTTGTGGATGCTGAAGGCATTTCGGCGTTGATGATGTGTCCAAGAAACCAGAAGAGAGATCAAACTCAGCGCTGGAGATTCTCAAATGATGGACGTTTACATTGTGGTCTGCTCGATCGTTACGTTGAATTACGAGGTGCCTCGTTGTTTCTCTCCGAATCCCCAGCTCAGTCAGCCACCATTCCACGAGTTCAACTGTTTCGAGCCAAAAGACAGAAACCAGGAAGTGGAGTTCTGGATGTTCAGTGTTTGCACGTTGGACCAACACTCGTTGTTCGAATTTCCGATCACTCGAATCGACGGTAAAGTCTCAGGAACTACTCGAACTAGCATTTGAATATTCAGGTCTTCTGGTGGATCGACAACAAGAAACCGAACTTCGAGTTCGTTTTCTGTCGAGGAGAAAATTGAGCCGAAAACGTTGACGTTTGATGTTCGACTTGAAATGCCGGCGGGGGCTGGAATTTCGTTGGTGAATGGACAAAACGAGGAGTTGATTTACGCCCGACTTCGAGGCGTTGAGTTGCTCGTTGTGAAGAAGAATCAGTCCTACCAATTGAGTGGCTATGTGAATGCTGTTCAGGTACATTTGTGCATTCGAGTCCAAGTTCAAAATCCTCATTTTCAGGCCGACAATCAATTGCTGGGTGCTGAGTATTGGCCGGTCTTGTATTGTGAAACAAACGCTCTTCGTTCCGACGACTATCAGCCAATAGCCACGACGAGTGGAATGCCGATAATGCCTGTGGCACGTCCAGCTCTCAAGTTGGAGTTGTCGTGGTCTGCCGAATTGCACTACGACGCGTTTGATTGTTTTCGAATTCGTTTGGGAGACGCGTGTTTGTTGTTGGATGAGTTGTTGCTGTGGAAGTTGGCACATTTCGTTCAAGAGACCAATGCAACCCAGGGCCGTTCAACCGGAAGCATTGCAGCAGCCTCCCAATCTCGAACTGGACACTTCGAGCACGATCACCGGACAAACTCGTCGATGTTATTTCGGAACGTTGGAAATCGAATTCGGTGCGTTGTTGTTGTCGGCGAAGACGGTTCCACGCAACTCGCTGCCTCAGGAGTTACGTCAAATCCGAGAAGCTTTGAACATGAAGTTGGTGGGGTTCGAGAATGCTCTCGTTCAGCTTCCCGCCTTCCGACAGTTCCATTACTTTGAGACGTTGAATTTTCTTCTCGAAGCACTCAGTCAATTCTACAGTTGTGAGTTCTCGCTTCCGAGTTTCTTCAGCTTCGTTTTAGCTGAAATCAAAAAGCAAACGTTCAAGATTCTCGTAACAATGGACGCGTTCGGAAATCCATTGGGTTTGGCGTCGGATATCAAAGAGTCCTTCCAGGGTCTGATCTTCGAAGGCGATGTCGGAGCGTTTGTGTGTCGGGTGTCAGTTACGGTCTCTCGAACAGTGCATCTAAAGTAGGTCTTTTATTTTAGTTTCTATTACTTCTTGTTGTTTTCAGTTCTTCTCGTCAGCCGCTCATGGCGTTGGAACGTTGACGTTCGACGAACAACACGAGAGATGGCGGCGTCGAATGGTCCGTTCGCAATCACAACGAGAAACCTCGACCGCGTTGACTCATTTGTACGGCGGAGTGAAAGGTTTGGGTGTCGGAGTGGCTGGATTGGCAACCGCATTGCCGATCAACATGATCAATGGAATGCAGAAGAGTGGAATGCTGGTAAGCGGAAACCCGAATGAACGATGTTTGAGTTTGTGAGTCTAGGGTCTGATTCGAGGTGTGGCTACTGGAGCAGTTGACATGGTGACCAAACCAACTCAAGGAGTATTGGATTTGTTGGAAGGAACCGCCTCGGCAGTGAAGGACGTGACCGGCGGTCCGATGATGCGAAAGTCTCAGTTTCCCGAACGTCGAGTTCGTTTGCCGCGTGTCTGCACGTCTCTACAATCGTTGTTGCCCTTCTACTCAACCGAGTTGGCAGAAGCACAACAAGAACTTCTTCGCATAATCGGCTATTCGTCAAATGAAATGTAAGTGTTCGTTCCAATCGACCACTCAGAACAACATGTTATAGACTTTTGGATGTGATGGTGATTCTGAGTCACATGCAATCGCAGAAACGAATTTGTCATCGCGCATTGATCTGCTCGGAACAATGTTATATTCTCAGACAAATCGGAAATGAGCCGAACAGTGTCATTGAACGAATCGTCTATCGATCACTGCGAAGTATACAACCGACAGTTCAAACGGACTCGGGACTCGTGAAGAACGGTTAGTTCTGTTGAGCACAGATCAACTCGACTGTTGTTTTCAGAAGTGATCTACGAAACTCAACGCGGAGAAACCAAGTCATCCGTTTCGATTTGGTGTACAAATCGAGATGTTGCAGTTCGTTTTGCTGATCGAGTTATGGCCGCCAAACAACGTTACGATCATTCGAAACGAACAGTCGCTATAACCAATGATATGAATACGTTAACCATTTAACCTTTTTTCTAATCGTCGGGTACTTTCAATCGGGGATTCCAATTAGCTAGTCTCTAAGTTGTAGATAGATGTCATAATCATCGCTTAACATAACCAAGTGCTTTACAACAGAACTCTGATTAAGCCCTCAGGATCTCTTTTGTCTCACCGTGTGACTTTTTCTATTTGACTTAAAGCGATAAATTAACTTTCGATTGCACGTGATCAGAATCCAAGGTTGTTAATGGGCATGAAATATTTGTTCTCTGACGCAGTAGAGGTTCAGCGAACGAAGCGCGAGAAGCTGATAAGATTAGCGAACCGTGTGGTCGTGTCTTCCCGCATTCCTTACTCTCAACCGATGAGACTGACGAGTCTAATTGCAGCATCTTGATCATGACCTCCACAACTGTTCGAATGTCCAATGGTGTGGAGTTGCCGTTGTTGGGTTTGGGCACATCGTTGGTAAGTGCGTTTGTTTGTTTTCATTTATCGGCACTTTAGGGCAGTCCAGAAGAGAAATTGCAACTCGAAGATGCGATTCGAACGGCATTCGATGTCGGCTATCGATACGTGGACACAGCGCCGGTCTACGGAACGGAAAGTGCTATTGGCGATGTGATCGAAGAATACGTCAATAGTGGTCGTTTGAAGCGCTCCGATCTTTTCATTTGCACGAAACTTCCTGCTCATGCGAATCGACCGGAGTTGGCGGCCGTTGTGTTCGAACGCTCATTGCGGAACTTGAGAAGCGATTACGTTGATCTCTATCTCGTCCACAGTCCAATGTCTTCAAAAGCCCGTTCTTTCTCACGTTCATGTTAACGGATTGATTTCAGCCCAATAACGAAGCGACGTCTCCACTTCTCGATGATGAAGGAAGAATCATTCCCGAAGTCGACTTTTCGCTCTTGGATACATGGCGTTTTATGGAGTCGCTTTACAAAAGCGGACGAGTTCGATCCATCGGTCTTTCGAATGTCAATTCCAAGCAGTTGAAAGAAATCTACGACGCCGCAGAAATTAAACCTCATAACATCCAGGTAGCCAGTATCTTTGGGTGTCTTATTCCTTTGAACAGACCGAACTTCACGTCCACTTGAGAGAACGTGAGCTGCTCGATTTGTGTCACAAGCTGGACATTGCGGTCACTTCCTACGGCACTTTGTGTTCGCCGGGACGATCACTCAACAAGCCGGGAGTTGCACAGGTGGACGGAATTCGACATCCGATAGTCGAAGAGTTGGCTCGTGCTTACGATCGCTCTCCTGCTCAAATCGTTCTTCGATTCATGACCCAAAACAAGATCAGTTGCATTCCGAAGAGTGTGACTCCCGAGCGTATTCGTCAGAACATTCAAATCTTTGACTTTGAATTGAGCGAAGATGATCGAAAGAAGTTCGATTCGATCGAACCAGAAGCCCGACTCTTCACTTACGTCAAGTGAGTTCGTTCAATGATCAAAACCAAAATGTTTGTTCCAGAATGCAACATCATCCCGACTATCCGTTTGGCAATTGGATCTCAACTGAGAAATGAAATATCGCAACCCGCCTCGAAATTAACTTTACATTGTCGATTAAATGGTTACAAAATATGCATCAATTGGAAGTTTGCGAACATGGAAAACAAAATTAAACGCAGTTGATAATCAAAAGTTTATTAGCAAAAAATACAGACAAACAAACAAAAAACCTACGAGTTGGGACGGCAAATGACATTCTTACAACTCGGACGGAAAATATGACCGTCTGACTTCAACAGGGAACGGTAGTAAGTCGACGTGCAATGTTTTCGATCCGAGCGTGAAGCAAGTGATGTTGGCCGAAGGTCCACAATCTGTCCATTCGCCGTCCGAGGATTGCGTTGATTCCACGCAGAAGGCGTTGTTGATGATGCAGATGAGGGCCATCGATGATGTATCCGTAGACGAACTGGTAGTCCAAGCGTAGTTCCAGCTCGTCTTTGGACTTAATCCTGGCTGTTTGTAGGCCATGTAGTGCTGGATTCGGCTCGAGTTGTGTGTTTTCGGCAGAACAACTGTGTTGGTGAAGCACTTGTCCTTGCCGAACAAAAACGTAGTCCAAGATGGTCGTTGCCGTTAGTGTTGAACTTAAAGGGTTATTATTCATTACCTGTTTCATGCAACGACCATCTGGAGCCCATATACAGACACAAACGGTGTCCTTTATTGTTCAACCAACTGCAAAGAAGAAGATTACTGTGGTGTCCTGGGTCTCGAAGTAGATAGATATCTACGTTTATTGCGGGAGTTAACGATAGGAAACAATAATAAAGGAAAAACACGAGGGCGATTGCCCACAGCTGGTGTTCGGAGGACGAATGAATTGAGGGCAGAAACTCGAGATGCATCGGCTGGTCAACGTTTTGGCATTCTGCCTCACGGGACTCCGACCTTAGCATAAAACATTACTAAAAGAACAACAACAAAAAACTTAGATATCAAAAAATCGTTTAATATTAAACATTGTAAAAACTCAATTAAAACGGTGCACGATAAAACGGTGAAAACCCAAAAGAGCGAATGAATAACCGAATAACTTCACAACAAACTTGCCACCCTAATTCGGGTTCCACTCGCCCTACTGACTGATATGGGATTTGACTAAATACATACGACAGATTAACTGAGCAATTCAACTTGAGGCAGTCACGTTGTAATGCTGCGATAAATTCTTTGAAACTTTGCTCCCAGCAATTTAATTGTAAAAAGTCTCGCTGTTCGTCGTGTCCTAAACAAATCCGCAGGTATAGTAGCCGAGTAAAATTTCATATCTGCTGGAACTTCAATAGTTGCCCACTCCGCTCCATTATCATATTGTTTTCCGACACGAGGTGTTTTTTTGTTCCAACAAATTCAGGCGTGGTATTTACAGTCAATATAGCGTTGAAGTTTCGTAAGATATGTAAAAACCACCGTTTATCGGGCTTCCACTTCATGAAAAGACGAATGTAATTTGCTTGTTCAGTGATGAGTAACGAGCAATGTTGGATTAAATTTGATAATTCAGTTATATTGTCTTACTGACGGTTAGCGGTGTTGCTTAAAACAACCGATGTTAACACGACCTTTTCACTGAAAATTTCGCTCCTTCGTTCCATATACTTTGTTTTATTAATAAATAAACTGGAAAACGTTTAAAATAAAGAATTTTCCTTACGTTGTTGCAGTTTTTTATAGTTGCAATATAACATGCTGACTATGGTAATGACGAACAATAGTGTAGTTGACATCAATTGTTGTTCTTTCAATTCTTTTAAAATCATCGAATTCGTTCCAGAGACTTTCAATTGTGAATTAGTCAGCGAAAAGAAAATGATTTTTCTAATGCCTTTCGATTAAGCCGCTAAATAGCTCAGTTTGAAGAGCGATGGACTGTAAGTGAGTGGTTGGAAATCCATAGGTCGCCTGTTCGAACCAGGCTTAGCGGATGCTTTTTTTGTGGGAAAATGTTTCTGATTAGCCTTAGTTTCTTGTAAATTGAAAGCAGAATTCGACTAAAAGGACTGTTTATTTCGTTCGAATCGAGAAAAGCAAATCACATCGGGGTTATGTACTGCCGACATGACAGTCGACTTCTTTTCATGTGATTGAGCAGTGCGTGTAGACGGCGACTTCTAAACGCGAGTTCCCATTTCATCTCTTTCACTCACCTTGTCGCTGATTTGCGCCGGTTGAGACGATTTGGCTTCCGGCGGGTGGAGGAACTTCGCGGAATAGAACGGTTCGAACCATTCACGTTGGAACTTTGGTGTTTTGTTTCGGCCGCCGTTCTCGTGTCGACGGACTCCAACTCGGCTTGCAACGGGCGATGGGGGAGCGAGGCGGCAGAAATCCCGCTGCCTGCAGCTCTCAAAACGGAGATCAGATCTTTGTTTGTCGCGAGATTCACTCAGCAGACAACACACGTTGCAACAGCCAACCAAACCCAACGGCCCTTTCGCACTGTTGGACCGCGGCCATACGATTTATTCTTCGTATTGCTCGCCCAAGTCTTTGAAATGTGTTCTTCGTTTGACGAATATTCAGGCTGACAAACTGACGTGTCCGCTTGGTTTTGGTCATCGAACCCACGCGCCGTCCCTTCAATACGATTGGCCAAATCCGACGATGATGGCCGTTTTGACAGTTTACTTCCTTCAGCGACTTTTCATTTGCGCCAATCTCCACTCCCAACATCACACGACCAAAGACCACGAGATCTTCTGCGGACGAGCAACTTCAAGGCGAGAGTAAACGATCGTAAGAGTTGTAGCTGAAGCAGCAATGCCGACGGAAACGAGACGAGAACTCACGAATCGTGTAAGTGAACAACCACATGAACACACGAGACATAGTCGAGAGCATACTGCCAAGCCGATGAGATCGTTTTTTGAACTTGTCGAATCAGCACGAACGGGGAAATCGAAGGCGCCGGTTCAAGAGGACGCAAGTCCAAATAAGCGTTCCGCTCCACAGGGGAGCATTCTGCCGAAGGAATCAGCCTAAAAACACATCAGATATGCAAAGTTAAAGTTTAACGTTTGCAAGCCGATCTCCGTTCATTTTGGCGGTTCGAGTCGGACTTGTGCAGTTCGACGTCTTTCTTTCTCGTTTATTTCTGGGCTATCATGAGCTTCATAGTCCGTGGATCTTCTTGTCGATTTCTAACCAAAATTGCAGGATCACGTTCGTTCTCCTCGCTGTCATGATTTTCTGTTCGCCGGGTGTAGCAGTCCTTGTGACCGTCGCTCCAATGTGGCCAAGACCGAAATCACCAAACGCTTCCAGCAACCTCCGCTTCAGCTCCGCCAGCAGTCGTTTGTTTCAGCCCACCGGAGCTTCCGTTGGCGTCCAACGGGCTACGGGAGTCGGACAGCAGTCAATGAACACTGCTTTGCCACCGGCTGCTAATGCAAAGTCTGGAATGACGCAGAAAGAAAAACCCGGTAGTTTGAAGAGGGAAGCAAACAATTTTGGAAAGAATTTAGAAGAAGAGAAAAAAAAAAGACGACAAGAAAACCCGGAAGAGAAACCGAAATCCAAGAAAGAGAAAAAAGAGGACGAGGAAGGTCAGTTAAAATCGCTCAAGCACTCAGCCAACTGTAAATTCAGAAAGAAGACGGGTGGCGACAAGTATTGGAAGAGGTGGTTGTTTGGCGGCGATGCAAACCTTCCACCTCCCGCCTAACTCAACTCGCGGGTCTTTTTTTGTCCTTACGTTGACAGAAATAAACCAATTGAACTGATTACTACTGTTCTCAAGAGATTCTTGGTTTAGAACATTTGGCTGGAATACAATCTGCATAACAAGTTTCATCTCGTTCCCCCTTTCGCCAACGCACTTGCGTACGTAAAATTGAGCAGGTCTCTGTTTCGAGCTCAACTTGAACTTTGATCTCGCTTCTACTGCAATCTTTCTGACTATGATACTAGCGCCTAACTTCTCCAGACGCCTGTTTCATCATACGATGAAGAACGGTAGGGCCACGAGTAATCAGTTGATTCGATCGTTTCCATTGTGTGATGTACAGCGGTCGTTCTTTCTGTGAGAAAAGGAAACGTTATGGGCCACACTGAAATTACGATATGATCTCCGAATGGCTTTCGCTGTCTCGCCAAACAAATCAAAGTCAGTTATAACAAGAACATTCTTTGCACTCGTCTTTTAGTATCGTAGTGACTGTTGGCAAAAAGTGCAATTTGAGGATTGCGGTCTCAAAACCCAATCGGAATGAACAAAACTGCTGAACTTGCAAATTGGTTTTGGTTATCGGGGTTGATCCTGTTTGACGACTTTTGAGTTACAGTTGAATACAATCAACTGATGCAACTGCTTTCCAATTCACTTTCGATAACAATCGCATTCGATTGTCGGATCTGTTTCAATCAATCGATTTGCTTGCGATAATCCTATCCTCGCTGGAGGAGGCGTTACTCGAACCGTTGTGTTGGGGTGCAGGGCAACTGAGATGCCAAAGGTAATATTGAAGTTGTGATGAAAGTAGGTTGATTGGGACAATGGGTCAAGTGAATTGTTTTCTTCTGTGGACGATTGGAGAGTGCCGCAAAATCAGGTTCGATCTCTCAGACATTCCTAACGGTTTGCTTCTTGATAGGTCCATTAGAAATCAAGGGTTTCTAGATGTCAACCCAAATTGGAGTGAACGAATGTTCTTTTGTTCTTTGCGTGTTGATTCTTTAGTGACAGTACATCGCTTTTGAACAAGAAACTTATTTTCAATCAAATCTCGTCTCAAGTTTCTTCTACCAATAAACTCTGCGGTGTTCCCTTTTCAACCGGCTCTTAGCCGACATTCATACCGCTCTTCTTGAAGCGCACCCGTTTCTAGTCGTAGAGATTGAAAGAGGAATGACAAAACGATAATACCCGCGAATAGGGATTCGTAAACATCAAATTACCGCGTTTTCAGCTGAATGTGAATTATATTTCGGAGTCGTTTCAAATGCTCTTCAGTTCAGCTTTGTTTATCCCACTATTCATCAGCCGTTTTCGATATTCAGCGACATCCGCATGAAATGCCGGTTCTAGTATCGCGAATCTCCAATGCTACAGTGGACGGGTCTTTTGCACAGTGCTGACGATTGAAGTCTCGACTAGTAAACATCACTCTCCCCACCCCCTCACGACCCACCATTTCGTTTGCTGACATCATCTGTTGAGTTACTTCTCCCCACACCCCCCCCCACCCCCCCCCCCCACCCCCCGCCCCCACCTCCTTTTCTTTCCAGCATGGAAACATGAAGATCTTGTCCGGACCATTTGGATACAGTTGAAAGCCATCACGCGACAATAGCACGACCATGAGCTAATGACGATAGTCCTTTCTCGTTTCGGAAACATTCGGCCGGTCCAGAATTCCACGAGCACACGACTCGTAGCGCGAGGAACAGATCTCGTATGCTTAGCCAGATGTTTGTATTTATTGTCCAGCAAATAGGTCACTTTACTGGGAGTTGTGCAGATTCTCTTTGCATTCCGCCCGTGCTTGGCGCACAAGTGGCACAAAAGAAGTCGGAGAAAAGACTTCCTGCAACGTGACTGTAGAAGGAATTGAGAAGCCGATGTTACGGAAATCGCTCCTGTTGTCGGTTCCGTGCAAGGTTCCTGCGTTTCACTTTGACTCATAGCTTCCACAATGTCCAATAATAGTCGAGCAAATCGTGTTTTCGGCCAAATATGCACCACTGGTAATTCGTAGTTGTTACCGACTACTTGTAGAAGATCAGATCGGCTGCTGATGCGTTAAAATTCCCGATTAGGTGATGGTATTCACGACTCCATGTCTGCGTCCAGAAAAGCGAACCACTCCATTCCGGCGATTTCTTCATCAATCTGGCCATTCACACAATGACGTTGAAACAGAACTAAAGAAGCTTGTGGGATGAATTGAATCGGAAAACGACATCTTTGTTCGACAAGCTTTCACGTATTCGGGTCTCGTTCAGATTGATTTCAGTAAGAGATACGTGAGCTGAGCATAATCAACGCAATGTAAGCTAACGGTATAATACCTTTCATATCTCTTTGGATCGTCTTGTTATCGCAATAATCACGACTATGGCGCTTCTTGCGATTCTAAACACTAGTGGATGGTATTCAAACGCTGAGGTTCTCCACTTCTGGAGTTCTCTTCACGGTCAAGGGAGAAAGAGAGTCGGTTCTTTCGGGGTACGGTCGGAACTTTTCTCGTAGTTTGCAGACAACTTTAGTGGATGAGTAATGTGAACACGCTCGTTATTGGTTTGTGAGCGACTTCGACGAGGTTTGAGCAGAAGATAGAAGTCCACGACGTGCCAATCGAAACTCCGCTTTCCAACACAAAAAGCCAACTTCCTCTGTTTTGGTTGGAGTTATGAGTCTGTGTTCATACTAAATACAAAACAGATAATCATTAAAACAGAATTCGAAAACGTGAATGTTCCAACGCAACAAAGATACTGCCGTTAAGATCGATTGTTCGACATTTAAAACCCGACGTCAAAACACGAGAATTTGGAAAATTTTGACCATTTTCCCGCGTTTCCAAAGCACTGAGTGTGATTCTTACGTAGCCGTGCACCAATGCTTGAATGTGGGTCTTATCTGGCAAACAGCGAGCAAAATGCAAAACATCGGAAGTCGCAAGTACCTTTAAGTCCTCCAACAGTGTTAAGCAGACCCTTCCAGCGTCCTTTCTTGATTTTCGCCATCTTACTCTTCAGCCGTTACTTCAGCGCCAAAACTGTTGGAATAGCTTTTGACATGTGGGACACACCTATGCAAACAATTCCGATCTAATCGCTTAGTGCAAAAAGAGCTCTCACCCAGAGCCAACTTAGTTCTAAAACAAAACGAGACTTAAGGACGTGTCCCGAATGCTGACAATCGTTCGAACCACAAATGCCGTTTCCATTTGGAGTTAAATGTGAAAAGAGTCGTTAGACGCTGGCAGAAGAAGTTGTTCAAACAAAACGCTGACTTACCGGCTTGGTTCTGTTGCCCGTGAGTTAACATCAGAATGACGTCTTTTTGTTGATGCTCATCCTTCGGGTCTCATGTCTCTCTGAAATCGGAGTGTAACAACATTCAATTTTAAGGTTCTACGATTCTCAACTATTTATCGGAACACAGCACATAAATCGGTTAATCCGTCTCATCGATTCTGCGTCTCAACAATACAACTGATATGCTCGGTTATTCGTTCGCCAGACAAACGCTCTAACTCCTTGCTTGTTGTAGTCCGAATGAAAGATCGAAGAACACATCACTCGCTCCGGCAGACATCTTCTCCTTTTCTTCTTTTCCTCTTTTTGCATCAAAGGTGCGGCCATCTAGGAACTGAAAGTGTGAACTTCTGCAGTATTTAAGGTCGGAAAGTGACCCCCGGTTGGAGTCAAGAGAGATAACGACATTCGCGTCGATGCGAATAACTCGGTGAAGCTGTAGCCCACAACCCAGCTTGTTTCGTTTGTTTATGAATTAAAAAATCATGAATCGCATAGTGTTTAAACGTCAACCAACTACGTTTGGAATTCTTCGTTACTCCCACTACGATTCTAAGAATACTAACCGATTCGTTTTCAATGGAATCTGTTATGGTTGAAACAAGTACAAGTTCGAATACGCGGGCACAATAATGGGCCAATGATGATAAAGAAAGGTTTAATGTTGCTAGTCATGAATTTAGCAATCGGACTAAATGTCTGGATGTAGAGAAAGAAGAAGATACAATAAATGAATTGACTCATCATGCCCCGCAACCAATAGACCGGGCCGCTATGAAAAATGAATGTCCGTGGCTCGTGTATTCGCCTTGAAGTTTGTCAGTTCCAAATAGAGTGCACTATTTTTGTCGCAAATCAGTAGCAATGATGCTCGAATTGGTCCAATTGCTTTCATTAAACATCACAGTTGATGCGTGCAATCTGCTGATTCGAAGACGAAACTAAAATCAACACCACTCAAAACTGCCATTCATTAACCCCACTTTTTAAGTGATCATGAAGCAGCTTGCACCCGAATACCTGCGTTCAATTCCGCGCATCTGACATTCTAACCTTTTCAACCCGGAATTTTTTAATGTGCAAACCGATCCTCAAAGCACAAACAGCAGCCAAAACAAGTTCATGTTGAATGTTGTCAATCCGGAAGGGGGGGGTTTTTTCCACGAAATTCGTGACACACATTGGCAGCTGGCACGCGAACGCAGTAACTCCCAATGTCGTTACCACAAACATGCTCCGTCAATCCACCGGCCAATCCAACAGCCGATGAAGCGATTAATGGATGTTAATTGTTCGTTATTCTTTGAATAAATAGGTTTCTTACGCTTTCCTTTCCTTCAAAACGAAGACAAACTCGATTGGCTTGATCACGTTGGCGTACGTTAAGTGGCTTTTCAACTAAGATAATCAATCCGCTTACAATTAAAAAAGATTCATTTTTTGAGCCGATTAGGACTTGCTCGCACCTTTTATTTTCATATAACTTTATGTTTCGCTTCCCACAAACTCATCTTAACTCATTCTTATTCGTATCAAACTGTTCGAACACAATTAAAAAGTCCGTTGACCGTCTTGAACTTTCGGGCTGAAGGCCCCCAACGTCAGTTAGTCAACTTTATCACTCCCCTTCAAACCACGCTACAAACACAACGCCACTAACGGCCAAAACGGACGTGAGCGAAGCGGGACAGTCTTGTACAGTTCACATTGCTAATATCATGGTAATATAAAATTTCACAAAATATTTGACAAAAGGTACTTTTGGAAATTTATGGGCAGAAGCCCCACAGGTCTAGATATTTTTTTTTGTTGTAATCTCTTCTCTTTTTGTTTTCATCTACAGGGTGGGGCAAAATAATGACCTTGTTCGAAAAATCTCGGAAATACACGTTCTATTTTGATTGTCTTCTAGACAAACTAATATTTCTGAATCTTACCAACCAATCCCAAATTTGATTGCATACCAATTTGGAATTCGGGAAATTTCGATTTTTGGACCTAAGGGTCCCCCTTTGCTTGTGAACCACCGAGTTGGAAAAGTGGTCAAAATTGCGATTGTTTTTCTGTCTTTTGGTTCATTTCTTCGTTATTCTGTTTGAAAATGGTTACTCCAATCAACGAGAAAAGCTCGTTATGTAGAGTTCATCGACAACCAAATACGATTACGCGAACTTTGGCCAAAGAATTGGTTCGAGAATTCGCTAAGGGACAAGTGGCTGTCCCAGCTTAAAGACTGTAAGAGATGGGACGAGGGAGTTTTGATCAACGGGCCATGGGATCGAATGCGAGAGCGAATCGCCGCCAAAACTTTTTCTCGACTATTGGATATTCTGACATCAACAGAGGAGGTGGTCAACGTCGACGTTCGTTATTAAATTTGTTGATTTTTTTGTTAGTCAAGTTTTTTTCCGCTCCGTGGTTCACAAGCAAAGAGGGGCCCTTCGGCTCAAAAAATCGAAATTTTCGAAATCCAAATTTTGGTATCATCAGAATTTGGGGATTGTTAAGGCTTCACAAATATATAGTTTGTCTAGAAAAAAAATCAAAGATAAACGAGATATTCGAGATTTCGACCAAGGTCATCATTTTGCCCACCCTGGTTATTATAACATTGGATACTCACCCGTACGGACCTCAAATGGATTTCTTTGCAGGGACCCTGTTGGTTCAAGTCGCGGTTTTTTTGCTTCCGCACAATAACGCTCTTCGGCTTGCAGAACATGTTCGACAACTGCATAATTTGAGGTGAAAACTTGCGCTGAAGAAAAGCGTTGTCTGTTTCAACCTAAAGGAACTTAGGCATTAACGCTTTAACAGAGATTACTTACGGATGGAAAAAATTGGACCTTCTTTGAACTTTCAGGCATTAACTTATAACGCCGACCTTGAGATGATGAAGTTCCTCGGCTTCGTTGAGAACCAAAAACTTCAAACCTTATCGTATTTGAACTGTGAAATGAACAAACACCATCATATAAGAAACGATTCGAATGGTACTTACGAATTGCGCTTACGGTCATCCGAATCATGAAGTCAATATCAGCCCACCGGTGTTCCAACCAAAATGTTGCAGACTTTCTGGTAAAGGACTCCTCGTTCATCTAGACTTGTGTATATAAGCAAAATTAACTTGCATTTGGTCTCTAAAAGTCGGAAATTCAGTCTTAGGTGAGATCTTCTTTTGCAACATACCGTCGCATAATTAATTGACTTGTTCGTACAACTGCGCGGCCAACCCCACGCAGTCGGTTCCAGATCAACGAGGAAACCGAAACACAAACGTTCGGTCTTACTCTGGTCTAAATTCGTCGTGAAATTTATGGATTAATTGGCAACAAAAAGGTGGCCGACTTTCCACTTCCCGTTCGGCTTTTCATTTAACATCGAAACCGTCCATGATCAATGGCATAGCGTATTTTGAAGTTGGCGGGGGAACGGAGAGTTAGAACGTGACTGTTTTGTTATAATGATCTCGTAAACTCGGCTTCTCCATTTTCTGAAAACAAACTGTATTTCCAAAGCTAGAAGCTTGTTCCACTTACTAAATGACAGTAAGGGGCTTGGGACCTCTTGGGACTATTTTCGACGGTGACTTGTCCATCACCGGAGTAGAAGTCGTTGGTTTGTTTGGCTTCTCGTCTTCTTTGAAACTTTCATCGACACTTTGCGTTCCACAGGATGTTAGTATGAACGGAGCTAAAAAATTGAAATAATTTTGAGTTTCTACGATTCAAACTCAAATTAGATCCATTTCGCAACCGAGTTGTAACCACCCGGAGGGCTTCCATTGTATTGTAGCCTCCCCTCGACCGCCACGAAACGGTGCGACCGTTTTCGTAATCGTTGGATGATCCTCGGCCATCAGATAGGGCAATTGCCACAGCACGTTGAGCGAGCAGTGTAGTCGTTGGATTTGGGCGATGATCGGAAAGCTTTTGCTGAAACAAAGTAGTTACTGATTGAAATTACACGGACTCTTTGATTTTACCGCATATCCTCGGATTCTGGCAGCGCCGCCGAAAAGGTCACTCCCACTCCGGGAGTTTCTGTAGAGACAATGTTCACCGTCAAATGTTGAAAACCAAGCTCACCCGTAATGCATGCACCTTCGACCCCCCCCGCAGAAACGTATTTTTTTTTTTTTTTTCAGCTCTTCTACTTTGATTACTATTATCGATAATTTTTTTTCTTCTTCTTTTCAACGCAAAAACCAAAAGACAAAGATTTGCAACAACAGTCAGTTTACAAGTATAGGTAAGAACGGACAAGAAAGTTAAGGAGTCCTTTTTGAGGAACCACTGATCGGACGTTAGAAAGAAGTCACACAGCTGCACGGATGTCGCGAATATAAAATGACGAAGAAGATCGTATTTGCAGGAAGAATTCAAAAGACCAACACGCATTTCTCGAGCCGTCTATAAGCGGCAATTACACGATTTGAACTACTTGTCACGATCAATAGCGAAATCGT